>JABUQX010026349.1:0-2500 GCA_015478945.1 Trachelipus rathkii
TATATAATATATTATATAGTAATAATATAATATATACATATATAAAATAATATTATAAATATATATATACTATTAATAAATATATATAAAATAATAATGTATAATATATATATTATAATTATAAATGGTTTTAATTAAATTTATGATGTGAATTTAATATAGTAGTGCGTATTGTGTTAATAGGTGGTAAAATAGCAATGAATTGTAGCATATCACAGTGCATATTATATTAAAAGATTAGCTATGCATAAAGGATTTACATTAAAAAAATGGCAAATTTTGCATGAAATTCAAGCAATGATACTTCCCAAAAGACGCCAAGTATTCATAACGCGCATTTGTAATATACTCAATTTATGAAAATAGAGTATTGACTAGACACTAAGGTCGAGTTTAATACTTTCTTAAAGATGAAATAAATCTTGAATAGAATAATTATTTCCCTAATCTCATCATAAAGTCAGGAAATGATATATTATTATTGTCATCAGTTTGCAGATTGACATTATAATTCCGGCCAATTTTAATCTAATATAATCGAATAGCATTAACAAAATGTTCTCATTTTAAATTAATTATTGGCAATTATGTATAGTTAGGTTATTATTCATAAAGTACCCATTTCACTTTAATTTCATCTATTCCTGTGCTGCATTTCGTTTCTAACCCAAACTTTGGAGATTTACCTCTGGCACTAATAATATTTCTTAAACTGCATATACACTGGCGTCAGTAATGTCTAACATTCACGTTTCTTATTTTTTTTATTTTTTCTATTTATTTTTATTTTTTTGTTCATATTAACAACATTGAAACGTTTATAAAACATATAATATCCAACACTTTAAACGTTATATAAACTCACATATCAATACTAAATAATATATAATAAAACACAATATAATAATAATACTATAACACTAAAATCATAAGACATATATCAAAAATATATAAACTAAACTAAATAATATCATAATACTAACCGGCACTAATATAAATATCACTATACTACACCCTTATCACACTACACTATATGTAATATACCTCGACAATACAACATCATAATAAAACTGAAAGGCTACCCAATATAATAAAAGTATATATATAATATAATATAGTATAGTATATATATTCATGTCGGGTATTAATATGTATTATTTGATTATATAGTGTAATTTATGGTGATAGTTAGAGTATATTACCATATAGATTAATAGGATATTTCTAGGTATTAGGTATAATAATCGTGAAATGTAGTGGATACTTTTATATGTGTAGAGAGTATTATTATAATATTGATATATAAGGATGATGTGTTAGATAGTAGTAGTTTGAGTAGTACTAGCTTATTATATTATAACAATATATAATATATATTTAATTATAAATTAATATATAAGAAATTTAGAATAACATGTTTCGATACTTAATTATAATTTATATTATAATTTATAAATTATAGGACTGTAATGTTCATAGCAAAATAATTCTGCTACATTACTGCCAACAATAATCCGTAAACAACAGCATACAAAACACACAACGTTAGCTAATTATTATATATATATAATATTATATAAATATACTACTATATATAATATATATATATTATAATATATAATATATATTTATATAATAATATACTAAATTAATAATAATAATATAATAATGAATGGTTTTGATTACTTATTAATCATAAAATATAACTAAAATTAAAATATATATGTACTTTTATATATATACATTATATAAACAAAATATATATATATATATATCATACAAATGTAATATATTTTCTAACAAAATTAAATATGTTAAATATATGTAATATATTTTCTAACAAAAATAAATATATAAATATATAATATAATTTTCTAATATAAAATATAAATATAAATTAATAAAAATATATAATAACATAAATATAATATAATAATATAATATTATAATAAATATAATAATAATATATAAATATCTAATAAATATATATAACTTATAATAATATAAATTAAGAAGAAAAAACTTCTTCAAGTCACTGGTAATTAATCCAAGAGAGAACAAGGGTGGACAGGAGGTCTTATATAATTAAACGAAGGATCTCGGTACAAGGAATATTAGTTTTGACAAAAAAAAAGGATAAATTCGAATTCATTTTAAATTACAACACGAGCTATTTAAGAAGATTTCTTTTACTTCGTCTGATGTAAAACTTTACTTATACAGAACAAACGAAACGCAAATACAGTGGAGTAAAGATTTGACAATCTTCTAACACTCACTCTCGTCCTTTTGAGAGGTAGAATTTTCTATTGCGAGAATCCGAGAGTATACGATCTGGTTATATTTCAAAGAAATATCACACTACATCGAAACACGCCGTTAAGATAATTGAAGACTAGAGACACAAGACTGTGCACAAAATAAAAAGTTCAGATATCATATCAAAAATCTATAATACTATCTTTTGAAGGTGATTACCTACTTTGGGCGACTTCTGGAG
>JABUQX010026349.1:7500-17500 GCA_015478945.1 Trachelipus rathkii
TAAAAAAAAAAAAAAAATACTTCTTTAATTTACTAAAGTAAGATCTTGAAGAAAATTATCATTATTATTTGTGGTCAAAAATGCATGAGTCTTAATTGTAGTGCAAAAACAGTAATATTTCTCCCGTTTTTGCGTGCATCCGATTTCTTTTAGGAGAAAAAAATGATCCTCCAATTCCTGAAAAGAGTCTTTTCACTTTTCAGGAAAAAGGGGTGAGATTAAATATTTTTCTAGCAAGTACAGCAAATGCTGAAAGGTACCTTTATTCGATGACCACAATTGTAAGGGACTTTGATTTTTAATAAGTTTCATATTTTTATATTGGCTGATTTCTACTTTTATAACATCTTCAATTTTTTTCAATATATGTGTCTTTCTTCTTAGGAATGAGTTTCTTTGTTGCTGTGTTTAAAGTCTTTTTCTCTTTAAATTCTGAAAAACAGCTTTCAAAACTGGTTAAAATTATTATCTCAGTATCACTTTTTTCGACGCCGATTCTGTGAATTAATTGAGAGATCGAAGATTGGTTTAAAGTAGTGGAAACTGTTTTCCATTTCTTTATACAACATATATCTTCGCACATGCCATGCTGCTAAGAATATCTTTCACTTTTTTATTGTCATATTCATCCTCAAGGAATTTAGTTTTAAAAAGCGTTAATCAAGATAGGTAGCAAGCACAAGATGTCTTATCGGTAAAGTAAATGCTGAATCTATTTTTTACTGGATTTTTTCCATTACTGCATCTGTAGACCAGTCCCTCAAATAGTCCTTTTTTCTGAACCTTTTCAAAAAAATGGCAAATCACTTTCATATTTGAGATTATTGCCGATGCCATTGGCCTCAAGAAATTTGTACAATCAACAAATTTTTAAGTATTTTTTAGCAATTTTTCAAAAACTTTTCCGTTGTTTTCCTAAGCATGCGGTTTTGAATGATCACTTTTGGTGTTTTTGGCAATTTGAATGTAGAGCGTCTTTTGTTTCCCAATTTTTTGAAAGCATATGATACTAGCTATTACATCTGGTTTGTATATCCCTGAATAAATCCTGGGTGCTGTGGTAACTTAAATCTAGTTTGATATTCTTCATATTTGGCAATAGCTTGAGGAGTGATTAAAATGACCTACGATTTGTCTGCATATGGATATATTTTTTTTCACGTCTTTGTTCAAATATGGCATTATTGAGAACTAGTTGCAAAGAGTGTAAAAAGCAAGTATATCTGGGAATCTACTTGGTATAACTCCGGCAGCCATATTAGGTGCGTTATTCCCCTTACTATAACATGAATTTTCTTAGCAGGATTTGAATTCTTCCTAATTTTGAGACATATACTTTATATTACTGCTGTGTGGAGATAGTGAAGAGGTGAAACTCGGAAGGATAGCATTTATATTCAATGGTCCAATTATTAAAGCCTTACAAGGCAAATATATACTGCTCACCTTAGAGTTCACAGGGTACATAATCTTATCAAAAGATATTACATAACATGACTAACAACATTGCCAAATGACTGCCTCACCATGACTGTCAGAAATCTTAACATGATATCTTTGGCCCTATTAAAGATGGCGCGCTCAATCCAGTTTTTCTTAATTAATAGAATTCAGGAAAACTGAAATTAAAAAACAATCAATACGGCAGACTTCGAATATTTTCTTTGAAATATCATAAAAATCGAATAAAAAAATTATTTTCAGATCGTATACCAAAGAATCGGTCAAAGAATCTGTACAATTTTGTCCGATTCCGATTCCGATTCGCGATTCCTGAAGAAAAACCGATTCCTTTTCGATTCCGATGCCGATTCCGAGTCATGTCCATCACTATTATATATATATATATATACTATATATATATATTATTATATATATATATATATATATATATAATATATATATATAATATATTATATATATATATATATATATATTATATATATAATATATTATATATATATATATATTTGAAACGAGATTGATAGGTTGATGATAGCATACACATATATATTGGGATATGTAAAAATATCTCATTTTAACACCAAATGAAAAGAATAATTGAAAAATAAGAAAAAATATTTCTTATAATGATTTCTCACGCGACATTCTTCCTTTCCATAACCTTTTCTTCACAATCATAATTTGCATTATATATATATATTATATATATATATATATATATATATATATATATAGTATATATATATATAGTATATATATATATATATATTAATATATTATATATATATATATTATATATATAATATATACGTGGTGGCCGGAGACGTACTCAGTCTTGTTCGACGAACGGGTAGAATAAATTTATAACAAAAGCATAGATCCCGTAATGTTAAAATTTTAGCAACTTATCTCTGATATATATATATATATATCATGATTTCTAAATATATATTTATAATATATATATGATATATATATATATATTTCTATATATATTATATGGCTTTACATTGGTACATAGCGTGACACATTTAATTTTTTTCCGCCGTTGGTTGCAAATCTTTAAAATATTTGTCCTTGGGACTGTTCCTTTTATGCCCAAATGAAAATTATATTTATTCCATTTAAACTTATAAAATGTTTTATATATTATTATATTATATTATATATATATATATATATATATATATATATATATATATATATTTAATGTATTTATATATATTATATAATATATATATATATATATATTATATTAATATATTTTTAATTTTTTTATAAAAAATATTTTCTTTAAACAAAAAAGGAGAATGAGGAGAAATTTTACAGATTTGGCAAGCTTGGGGAAAAAATCGAATGTCTCAGTTTATCTTCAATGGAGGCATATATTGTAGAATAAATTGCTAGTTCCTTTTTTTTTTTAATGGCCGCGTAAGTGCTTGACGACTACGCCACGATGAACTAAAAGAAGAACGTGAGAAATGTTTCTGCAGTTTAATATAATCACCCACCAAACAGGCCACATAATAACACTACGCACCATCGCTGCTAGGGCCAGGTTAATCCCCGCAAGTGAAAATTACTTAAGGGTTATTTTTATCAATATTACACTGCTGTGAGGTGTATAAGGATGAGCAGTTAATCTTATCAATACATTATATTCCCCGGTTATAATAAGTATTTCACTCTGTGCGTTGCTCTGTTTGACCCTAACGCCCGAGTGTGGGCGGGAAGAGCGCGTTGTGGTTCCTGTTTGGTGGGTGATGATATATTCACTACAGAAACATTTCTCGCGTTCTTCTTTTAGTCCATCGTGGCGTAGTCGTCAAACACTTACGCGGCCATCTGCTAGGGCCCAGGTTCAATCCCAGCAGAGTGAAATTACTTAAGGGGTTATTTTTATCATATATTATTATATATATATGATATATATATTATATATATATATATATATATATATATATATATATATATATATATATATATTATATATATATTATTATATATATATATATATATATATAATATATATATTATATATATATATATCATATAATATATATAAAATTATATTATTATATATTTATAATATATATTTATTATATATATATTATTATATACTATATATATTATATATATAATATATACTATATATCATATATATATATATATATTAATTAATATATTATATCTATTAGTGAAGCAGGATTTCTCTCGCTCACAACATAATTATGTACCACCTCTCATAGTAGGCCCTGTAGATCATTTTTTGCTATTAATTTTATAATATGAAAAATATTTAACGATTCTACCGAATGACTCTATTGTTGTAAAAATGAGTCACCAATGCTGCCCGCGAAATGCCTGGCATTTCGAGGGAAGGAAGGCAGTAAGGCCTCAAGATACAAGAAAAGAGGTCGCATTTTAAGCTTCGGCTCATTGAAAAGAACCGGAAAATTGTGTTTGATTGTAGGGACTTGTTATATTAACTTTCACCCATTTTATTAATGACTGTGAATTAGCCTATTGTGTTGAACAACAAATTGATTGCATTTTAAATTGTTCTTACATTGATATCATTACCTACTATGTGATTTAATTAGTCTTAGGAATAAAAGAATAAAAAGTAATTACTCCTTTTCATTATCACTGTATTAACTCGTCAAAGGGTTATTACAAAGAATGGTGACTTCCCAGAGCGACTCGAATAAACACCCAATATACAAAAGTGAAGTGAAAACAAACGCAAAATCATAATAAACAAAATTTTAAACAGTGAAAAAAAAAAAGTGCCGATTCAAATTCAAACTATCAAAAAAATATATATCAATTCCAAATCTCCCAAGAAGAAGAAGGAAAACCGTTAAAAATTCGCCCAAAATTGAAACAAGAAGCAAGATGACTCTTACAACTTGGCCTGAAATCTCGAACCCCAATTCATTTATCCCTCAACAATTTCTCCAGAATGGGGGAATAAGAGAAGCAGGACAACTTTTCTCAAAATGACAAGGAGGAATCTTCAACCTCACGCTAAACAAGATACGACCACTGATAGCGATACAGAGAACAACGCACGGAAGGAATAATCTTAATTGGAGGAACATCAAAAACCTAATAAGAAAATGCGAGAATTCAAGAAATCACATCAACATTACGGATCAGACTAATACGGGAAACGTTGAAGCTCTCTCTGGTTTCTCAAAACGGGCCAAAGGGGGGGAATAAACACGCGGCGAAATACTTACTTTTAGACGGAAAAAATTTTTAATATTAGAGGTAAAATTTTTTAGAAATAACTTTTACAATAATCATTATAATAATAGTCACAATAATAACTGGTAATAGTAGAAAATTTGGTTTAATAATAATAATCAATATCAATATATAAGAAATAATTTTTACAATAATCATTATAATGATAGTCATAATAGTAACTATAATAATAGAAAATATTATTATTATAATAATAATAATAATCATAATAACGGTAGGAATTATAGCCATGATTACAGACATTTTGCTGGTATTCGTTATAGGAATTTTGGGGGGTTTACTTATGGGGGTTATCCGAAATATCCGGGGGGAGAGCAGAATGTTTTCCGTCGAAGAAGAAATTATTACTCTAATGATTTTAAAAATGCATGTTACAGAAGAGGTACTTTTGATAATTATAATTATAGGCAATATAGAAATATTGATCATAATGTTTATAAATGGAATAGGGTACCAAACTATAATGATGATTATAATAATAGAAATGCGAATCATGATCGAACTTATAATGATTATAATTATAATAGAAGCACAATTTATAATAATAAATATAAATATGTCAGGAATACCAACTATGATAATAGAAATATCTGTCATAATAATTATAATGTTACTGATCCGACTATAGCCACTATTATAGAAGATGTCTCTGATGGGGAATTATTTGTCCCTCCCATTGAAACACTTCATTCCACGGGTGAAACGGGGGAAAGCTCGGAGGCTGAGTCTAATTTTGATTTAGTACGTAGCTCGACGCATGCGGGGCAAGAGGGTAGTTTAAGTAAAGATATAGAAAACGGGATGTTTAAAAATACTGAAATAACTGAACTGCGGGAGAGGGAAGAATACCGTAGCGCTCATGATTTAATTGCCGAGGCGCGAGTTGAGGAAGAACGAAGGACCCTGAATTATTATTCTACCAATAATAATAATAATGAAAAAAATAATAATAATAATAATAATAATAATAGTAATGAAAAGAATAATAATTATAATAATGAAGAGAATAATAAAAATAATAATAATAATAATAATAATAATGAAAAAAATAATAATAATAATAATAATAATAATAATAATAATGAAAAAAATAATAAAAATAATAATAATAATAATAATAATAATAATAATAATAATGAAAAAAAAAATAAATAAAAAATAAAAATAACAAATAATGATAACAAAAATAATAATAATAATAATGAAAAAAATATAAAAATATAATAATAGTAATAAATGATGATGCTAGCGACGATTTTGATGATGTTTCCTATATAAATTTCGGAAGCGAAAGGGATGTAACTTTTTTAAAGAAAAATTATGTTAATATTAAAACTGCAATGATGACTAAGAGGGCAAATTTTATGAGATTTTATTCCGTCACTGATAGAAGAAGTATGAATAATTATTTAATAGATTGGGGAAGTTCTTTAAATTTAATACGACCTTCAAAGGCAGATAGGAGTGGGGGTATAATAGGATCTGTGACTGCGGCTAACGGGACATTGATATCTATTTATAATAAGAAATTGATTAAGGTCGATATTGGGCTTGGAAGGCCATTCGAATTGTATGCATTCGCGGCCGAAATTAATTTCAATATTTTGGGTATGGATTTTTTAGAGAAATATGGGTTCATTATTGACTTTAATTATAATTACATGATTGATCCTGAAACACTTCGCAACATTTCAATAGATGATGAAGTTTCTAGCTCCTCGCGCCAAATACGAAATTCACTCTTACCCTTATCTTGTCTCACTTTAATGGAATAATTTTATCTTCTTAAATTAAAGGCGGTCTTACATTCTGTAATAGAGGTTATTGAAACGAAATCATTATTGTATTGGATATTGTAAAAACATTAATAGTCTGGTTATATATGTTTTGTTTTAATAGTATTTCATCCGTGAATAATTAATAATGTCAAGTTATTACTCAAAAAAAAAAAAAAAAAAAAAAAAAAACTTGTGAAGGCAGGATTTCTCCTCGCCTCACAATAATTATGTACACCTCTCATAGTAGCTCTGTAGATCAAATTTTGCTATTAATTTTATTATATATGAAAAATATTTAACGATTCTACCGAATGACTCTATTGTTGTAAAAATGAGTCACTGCAATGCTGCCCGCGAAATGCCTGGCATTTCGAGGGAAGGAAGGCAGTGAGATCTCAAGCCATAAGAAGAGAGGTCGCATGGAGTGTCGGCTTGTTATAGGCCGGAAAGTTGTGTTTGATTATAAAAATTATGATGTTAACCTTCACCAATATTATTAATAACTGTGAACTGGCCCATTGTGTTAACTCTTAAACATTGATGCTATTATTTACTACCTGATTTAATTAGTCTTAGAAATAAAAATAAAAAGTAATTACTTCACCCTTTCATTATCAATCTGTATCTAACTTCTCAAAGGAGCGATACATATATATGAATATAATATATATATATATATATATATATATATATATATATATATTATATATATAATATATATATATATATATATATATATATATATATATATATATATATATAATATATATATAGTATTATATATATATATATATAGTATATATATATTATGATATATATATATATATATATAATATATATAATATAATATATTAGTATATAATATATATATGGCTAATGTATATCGTATAGATATATATATATATATGTATATATATATATATATATATATATATATATATATATATATATATATTATATATAATTTAATAAAAAAACTTTTAAATTTTTATAAAATATATATATCATATATATAATATAATATTAGTATATCTTATATATATATTATATAATATATATATATTATATATATATATATATATATATAGTTATATATATATATTATATATATATAATATATATATATATTTATATTGTATATATATATATATATTATAGTATATATGATATATATTATAAATATATATATATAATATAATATATATATATATATATAATATGATATATTATATATATATATAATATATAGTATATTGTATATGATATATATATATATTATATATTGGAGAAAGTACTACTATCAAAACTCTTTAACATATTTGAATAATCTATTAATTTTTTTACATATTTTTATTATATATATTTATTCATTTTTTCTCAAACTTTTTGGATTTGCATAATCCATCATCAGTGAAGCTAAAATACAAACATAATTCGAATATCTAGCTATGCTAAATAATTATATATATATAATAAATATATATATTTATATTATATATATATATATATAATATTATATAATATATATATAATATTATAATATATAAGTATATATATATATATATATATATATATATTATATATATATATATATATATATATTATATATATATATATATATATATATATATATATAACAACTAAAACGGTAATTCTAAATAAAGATTAGGTAATAAGTTAAAAACATTTGATATTATTTGTATGTAAACTATTACGAATACAAAAGTAAAATTAATAAACATAAAATAATTAGTAAAGAAAATAGTTTTTCAAATTAAGAAAAAATAATTAATTACCATGCGTTAAATGTAGATAAACAGTAATAAAATCGAATCACGATTATTATTATTATTATTATTATTATTATTATTATTATTATTATTATTATTATTATTATTATTATTATTATTATTATTATTATTATTATATTATTATTATTATTATTATGAATTATTATTATTATATGATTATTATTATTATTATGTATTATTATTATTATTCATATTAATTATTATTATTCTTATTATTGATTCTTATTATTATTATTATTATTATTATTATTATTATTATTATTATTATTATTATTATTATTATTATTATTATTATTATTATTATTATTATTATTATTATTATTCTTCTTTCTTCTTCTTCTTCTTCTTCTTCTTCTTCTTCTTCTTCTTCTTCTTCTTCTTCTTCTTCTTTTTTCTTCTTTCTTCTTTCTTTCTTTCCTTTTGTTGATGTTGTTCTTCTTGTTTTAAACCTCAAATTCAATAGGCTCTTTAAACAAAACTTCAAAACCTAATAAATGTTTTTTAAACAATGAATAATAAAACCTTCTTCAACCAAAATTAAATAAAAAAAAAACTCTTTGGAAGTTATTCGAAAGTACCTGAAGTTATTTCAAAGTTATCGAACAATAATAATAATAATAATAATAATAATAATAATAATAATAATAATAATAATAATAATAATAATAATAATAATAATAATAATAATAATAATAATAATAATAATAATAATAATAATAATAATAATAATAGTTTTTAAAAATATCAATAAATAAATAAATAAAAATAAAAATAAAGGAATAATTAAAATTGTAAAGAATGAAAACCGCATTTTTCAGGACAACTTAAAAAAATGAATAAAT
Source organism: Trachelipus rathkii (assembly GCA_015478945.1). Lineage (NCBI taxonomy): Eukaryota > Metazoa > Arthropoda > Malacostraca > Isopoda > Trachelipodidae > Trachelipus > Trachelipus rathkii. Next base: position 16,669 of record JABUQX010026349.1, read on the forward strand.
AAATAAAAAATTACAAATTGTGAGGGTATAGTAATTAATTTTTATTTATTTTATATTTATTTTTTTATTTATTTGTTTTAAAGCTTTCCGGAAAAATGCGTTTTCTATTATTCTATTACCGGAAACTTGAATTTATTCCCAATTATTTTTCCTAATTAAAATTCGGATTCAGAGAGCTCAACCCCAAGTGTTTTCATATTCTACATATTATTATTATATTATTATTATTATTATTATTATTATTATTATTATTATTATTATTATTATTATTATTATTATTATTATTATTATTATTATTATTATTATTATTATTATTATTATTATTATTATTATTATTATTATTATTATTATTATTATTATTATTATTATTATTATTATTATTATTATTATTACTATTATTATTATTATTATTGTTAATAATAATAATCATAATAATTATTATTATTTTTATTTTTATTATTATTATTATTATTAATTAATTATTATTATTATTATTAATTATTCTATTATTGATTTTATTATTATATTATTAATATGTATTATGTATTATTATTAATTATTAATTATTATTATTAAAATTATTATTTTTTTATTAGAAACTGCGGTAGAAATTATAAAAAAAATCTTTATTATTATTATTATTAGTAGTAGGAGTAGTAGTAGTAGTTCAGTAGTAGTAAGTAGTAGTAGTAGTAGTAGTAGTAGTATTAGTAGTAGTATTGATTGGATGCTTGGCATTCACGAATATCATTTATTCTCTGAACACGTTTTTAAATTCGCTTCTTTTTCTACGTCAAAATCTATTTCTTATAATAATATAATAATAATAATA
>JABUQX010026349.1:25000-27500 GCA_015478945.1 Trachelipus rathkii
CATAATTGTGTATAATTTGTGGTGTTGCGGAATTTGGATATTTATTTTTGTATTAGAGTAATTAGTCTATGTTTGGATGGATCCTTATCTACTTTTAGGATTGCATAGTAGAGAAATTCAGAGGTGTAAGTGTCTGGCGTAAGGTTTGATTCCTGAATTAGTGTATGTATAAATTGAATTTGTTTAAGGTGAGGAGAAGTTCTTTAAGTTTACTCTTTAATCCATTAATATTTAATTGAAGAATGTGGATTGAATTGTGTGGATGGGGATTTGAATTTCTGTGTGCTGGGGTCTTCGCATGTGTGGCAGGACCAAACTACTGGATATTGATTGAGGGTTTGGAGATTTATGCACTTTAAAGTGAAACCAGAGATGACAGATGTTGTACAATAGTGAGCTTTGTCCTCGAGTGAATAATATATTACATTTGGGGCAGATATTTGGGGTTGGGTCTAATTCTATACCGCCGGCTAATAGAAAGAATTGGGGCGCGCACACCGGTCTTACCAACACAATTTAAAGAGATGAAGAATATATACGAATATTTCTGAGCCCAAATACACAGCTAGTGGGCGATCCCGAAAAGATAGCACCTTCCGCAGGAGGTGGGGAAGTGGGAAAGCCAAGTGGAGATCCGACGAGTTCGTTCTCTCTGCTACAGCTTGAAGCTCCTTCTGAGCCGGTGCCAGGGTGAGGTTCTCCAGTGCGGAGTCTCTTGTTTGAACCTATGACAGGCTGAGCTGCAATAAAATATAAACTATATATATATAATATATATATATATATATATATATATATATATTAATAATATATATATATATATATATATATATATATATATATAATAATATAAATAATATAATTATAAATATATTATATATATAATATATATATGAGTGCGACCCCTACACTCGTCCTGGCTGAGTTGCTCGGGCTTAGACGAGTTATCATTATAAAAACGATCGTCTTCTACAAATTTCAAAAAGTTACGAAAATTCTCCTATTTTTTTTGCGCGGAAATTAGTCATATGAAAGAAATTATTACATAATACAATAAGAGATTATTTAAAATTATTTATTAAAATAAGTTTTAAAGATATTGCTATATATAAAAAAGTGTCAATCCAATATAAAACTGCCTGCCCGGGCTTTCTAGCGAATAGCGGGGAGTGTAGAAAACAGTTAACAGTTACCCATAGAATTATATTTATATTAAAGAAAACTTAAATTAGCAATAACTAAAGATCTAATGTGAATATATATAACTATAATATATATATAATATATATTAATATATATATATATATATAATAATAAATATATTATATAATATATATACTATATATATAATATATAAATATATATATAATAATATATAATATATAATAATATATATATATAATATATATTAATATATAAATATATTTGACTCACGATCAGATTGGTGGTTGCCAGACTGAGGGTACAGGAAACAAAGTGGCAGGTTGGAGAAAAAAGGAAAATGATTAAAGTTGAAGCCCTGAAAGAGGAAGGGAAGAGAGAAGAGTATGTGGAGAAAGATAAGGAAAGAGTTACGAATGTGGAGCGAAACCAAACGTGAAATTTGCAGAAATTTATTAGTGAAAGACCGCGGAAAGAAACGCTTGGGTGTCAAGTTGTATGGAGAACGTGAGGCAATGAAATAACCACCTGACTAGTGTGGTTTGGGAATGAAGCTGTGAAGAGAGCAGTGGGCGAAAAGAACAAAAAAATGAGAAGGTGGTTGAGGGACAAAGAACAGAACAGAGAAAGCTGAATAATATGTGGATAGCAAGAAACCAGAGCAGAGATAGTTGAAGCGGGAGGCAAAAGGCTCGTGGCGGAAAGGATGGCTGTAAAATTCGGGAGAGGATTGCAGAGGAGGAAAGAAGAAGATTTTCAACCTGCAAAAACATATAAAAATCAAAGAAAAGCTTTATAGTTAGCAAAAATAAAGAAGGTTGAGTACTTGCATGACAGTAGAGGAAATGGAGGTGGACTGAATCATTTTGGAAACTCCTAACGTAGAAAGGGGAGGAATGTGGAAGGAGGAGCAATATGTGTGGAGAGGAGATGGAAGGGTGTGAATCCGATAACGATAGGAGAATAGAGGAAGCTTTGTCAAAAATGAAGAAAGGAAAAGCGCCGGGTGAAGATGGAATTGCGAATAGAGTTAATAAGGGAAGGAGGAGAAGATTTGAAGAAGAAAATAGTTTAACTTTTTAATTTATAATAAATGCTGGATGGAGGTGTAGTTCCAGGATAGATGGGAGAATAGTTGTGTTTGCCCATTATTGAGGGAAAAAGTGGAACGGAGATTGGAAACTATAGAGGAATAGCTTTATTGGAATCCATATAGCGAAAATGTGACGATAAGGATTTTAGACAGAAGATTAAGAGCGAGTATAGAGATACACTGGAGAGGAACAATACGGGTACAGGAAAGGCAGATACTTCGGATCTGTTGTTTGCTTTAAGAATA
>JABUQX010026349.1:30000-40235 GCA_015478945.1 Trachelipus rathkii
GTGGTTGCGGCGGCCCACCGGGAAATCCAATCCAGGTCGGCAAGAATAGAGAATCGAAAGCTGAAGACGAGAGGCAACTCAAGATGCAAAAGAGGGAGCAGAATTTGAAATGAGTTGAAGAAATGGAGAGTGAGTCGTCGGCATAAGAGTGAAAAGAGTTAGAAATACAGCTTGAGGGATCATTGATGAAAAGTAAGAATATAGTTGGAAGATAAAACAGAACTTGAAGGAACACCACAATTAACAGGAAAGAGGAAGAAGTCACTCCATCAACGAGTGCTGATATGGAGCGACCAGAGAGAAAACTTGACAAGAGTAAGCAAAGAGAAGGAGAAACCCAAAGGGAAGGAGCGTAGAGAGTAGTACGCAGGAATACTCAATATAAGGCTTTTGTATGTCAAGTGCAACCACACAAGACTGCCCCATAGTCCCTAAGGACAGAAACCATAAATCATATTAGATAGGATAATATGCCACCAGTTTGAACCTTGAGCGTTGAAAGCTGTACTGATGATCTGAAAGAAGGGAATGAGACTCCAGATGATCCAGGAAATGAGAGTTAAGAAGAGTTTCAAAGATTTTAGATAGAATACAAGTGAGAGCTATAGGACGGTAGTTAAGAAGGATCAGTGCGGCTACCCTTTTTCGGGATTGGCTTGACATATGCGCGCTTCCAGCACTGAAGGAAATTGTACTCGTATTAATGCATAGAGAGCAGAGTTGAACGAGGGACAGGGTCCAGCTCCGGTACACACTCCCTTCAAACACGGGGAGAAATGACCATCCTGGCCACTAGCCCTCCTAACGTTCATAGATCTCAGAAGCCCATGCACCCGATCATGCGTAATCACGGGAAGAGGCATAGGAAACCTGAGAGGAGAAGAAGCAGGAGAAGGGATGCCGGAATCGTCCATGGTAGAATTAGATGAAAAAGGAGGAAAGAGATTAACCTTTTCAGTAGGAGTGTTTAGCTAAGAAACTCAGAGCGAAATAAGTGGAGGAAAGCAGAATGTTACAAAATTATTAGAGATGGTTTTGCAAGAGGCCAGGAAATTTTTATCAGTAGGAGAGAAAAGTAGGTTGTCGCACTTTCTTTTAGTGAAAGCGCGCTTAGCCTGTCGAATAATAGCCATGCAACGATTCCAAGAATGAAAATAGTAAAAGGGATAGGAGAACGAGAATTTTTCCATGCCCGATAAGCAATGTCTCTCTTCTGAATGGAGCGAGAACATTCTCCATCGAACCATGGATTTTGTGGAGAAAAAGATTTAGTTGAAGATGGAATGAACTCGCTCATACCCTCAACGATTACGGGCCCCTACCTTTTCAGCAGTGAGCGAAGCATCCTCCGAGTCAAAGCAAGATTCACTCCAAGGATAGTTAGCAAAGAAACGACGCAACGCCCCCCAAATAGCCCGATTAAAGTGCCAGAAAGTACGTTTGGGGCATGGTGGAGCTGCTGGAGAAAAAGTTTTAAAATTAAGAGCTACAAGATTGTGGTCAGAGTTACCGATAGGAGGGAAAATGGTGTATTTATATCGAGAAGGACTTGAATGCTGGATCATACATCAAGCGTGTTCAGAAATTGGTAGGACGAGTCTCGGTATAGTGTAGTTCTTTAATTACACTGTTCCAGATCGTTTAGATACTGCTGTTTTGGCCTCCTCCCCTTCTGCATCAGTATGAGAGGACCCCAACCACTCAGTGTGGTGTACATTAATATCCCCTAAATAGAGAACTCTCAGCATTTGGATGGGAAGAAGTAACAGTCTCATTAGAGAAGTAGTAAGATATTAAAAAGAGGTGAAAATATGTTCCATTGGGTGAGCATAAGCAGAAAACAAAAGATAATGGTTGTATTAGGGAGAAAAATTTTTAAGCCATAGAACATCGAAGATTAGGAGATCCAAGATTCTCAAGCGTGTTACAGGAGTGTTAATGTTTATATAGGCACAGGCACCACCATTTAGACGGAAATTTTTTAAGGGGGGTTTTCTTGAATTTAGAAAAAGTTAAAGTTGGAGATATTTAAGTTATTTGAAAAAGAATGCTCTCTTGGCTAGCTGGAGTCTCAGACAGTAATAAATGTTAGTAGGAGTTAGCGATGTGATATTCCACAGATTCATGGTTAGCAGTAAGCCACGGACGGTTGCCAAAGTCAATAGAACCCCAGCCTGCGCCGCACACTACATCTTCGTCTGTCCAGTCATTCAAACAGATACCACACAAATTAAACACACACAATTCTTACTATACACACACAGCCCACCCCAAAAGCCCACTGGATGGGTTTTACTGTAAAAAACCTTTTACCAACACAACAAACAACACATAACAATATATATATATATAAATATATAATATTAAGTGATAATATATATATATATATATATATAATATATATATATATATATATATATATATATATAGATATATATACATATAATAAGTAATATAGATACATATACATAAGATTGAAAATAAATTATTCATATAATAATATAATCTATATATATATAATAATATTATATATATATATATATATATGATAATAATAATATACTATATATATGATATATATATATAATATATATATGTGAATAATGAATTACAATGGGATTTTATTAGGTTATCCTTTTTATTAATCTTAATTCCTTTAAGTGTTTTGTGGGATAATTGATCTCCGTATATATATATATATATATATATATATACTATAATTAGATATATATATATATATATATATATATAATATATAATATATACTATAGATATATATATATATATACGCCTACTATTAAAGTGTAGCTGAGTCAACCTATATATAGAGCTATGTATATATATGTACAGTAATAATTACGTACTCAGGTACTAAGTGAGTACTACACTTGGACTGAGGATCCATTACACTATTGTATAAATAAACCGTTTGTCACGATCACCGTCGCTAAATATATATATATATATATATTAGTAACTACCTTAATATATATTATATATATATATATATAAGATATATTTCTGTGTAAAAAAGTGTTAATAAGTATAATATAATATGTTTTTTTTTTCTTTTTTTATACAGTTAAACTCACCACTCACGGGAGCCTGAAGCCCTTTTCAAGGGAGGGGGAGCAGAAATACCACCACAAAAAAGAAGAAAAACCCCCTACCTCAATCTCACTACAAGCCAACCCGCCATAATGTGTCAAAAATCTCTCAGAGTTAGACAGCTCACGAACGTAGCTTTAACAAGAGAGGAAGGTATTAAATTATTATATTGGAAAAAACAAAGAATGACAATGCCGAGGTCCTTCACGCGACAGGAGAGCAGAGTCCATCTGAAAGAAAGAGAAGACTCCCACAAGAGAGAAACAAGTCTAAGCAGGATTCTACAATACTCCACGACACACCATCCAAGTGCGGGACGAAGCAGGCCACCCCATCTGTATTTGCCCGAAAGTCACTGTACGGCAACATTAGAGGGTAATGTCGAACCGTCCGTGTGACACATACCATTCGCCAACTCATGCTAGCAGCTACCCGCTCTCCGTAAGCCTCACGGGCTAATACATATACAAGTAATGCAGACTCAGATCTGCGCAACCCACTCACCTCGCTGAGGACGATAGAGGTCAAGTGCAGAAAGTATTAGATCAAGTAGGTAGGACATATTCATTAAGTTCAGAATCTTAGCTTATTCAAGTACTCAGAATCACCACCTACTTCACAACCCTATGAAAGGAGATCCACGGAAACATGCCCCGACTCACCAATATGAGTGAGTAGACTCATCCAGATAAACTACACTAGTAATTACACCAAAATCAGTCGAAATATCATTAATGCATGCCACGCTATGAAACTCACGACCACTAAGATGACGTAATATGCACAAACTGTTTGCAGAGGTCGTAAAAAAAGCATTCCGCGCAAATTCCAATCCAAGTTTGAAAGCCACAAGTAACCTCCTGAGACGAATTTCTCTGAAAAGCGCTACGAACTTAAGCACCACAAAATAAGATAAAGGGTTTCCCAAGAACAGATATTATGTATCTATCCTGTATAGAATAGACACGCAAGAAATGTCTCATAAAGTTAGATTCACACAGGAGAGACGTTAGAGCCCGTCCGAAAGGACACAAAGCGAATAAGTTGGAAGGCAGACTAGTCTTTGTGGGAGAGGAGAGAGACCTATAGAGAGGAGTTGAAATATTATTCAAAGAGTATATGAGAGCCATTTCCAACAAAGGTATTAAGCCGGTTGACTCCACCGGGAAATCCCAATCCAGATCGACAAGGATAGAATCGGAAAACTGAAGACGAGAGGCAACTCGAGAAGCAAAAGAGGAGCAGATTTAAAGTGAGTAGAAGAGTGGAGGGTTGAGTCACTGGACATAAGTGAGTACAGTGTAAATGAAGGTAATCGTCTAAATGGTGAGTGTAAATGTCAAGTGTTGAGTGATAGTGACAGCTATAAAGAGGACTGCGTGGTAAGGATGGAGAAGTAGTAATGATAAAGTTGTGGATATGTAGATCGTGGTAAGCGCGTGCGGAACGACCAGTCGAGTGATTATATAGCAGTGGAAAGGAGGAAGAGTGGTATCGCTCCATCAATCGAATGGCTGTTAGTATAGAAGCGGTGAGTCTGGAGTAGAAAAAAACTACGAGCTAAGATGTAAGCACAAAGAGAATGGATGGAATACACCATAAGGTAAAGGGAAGTCTTAGAAGCAGACGCGGCACAAATACCCGGTCAAAAAAGCTTATTTGGAATAGATGTCAAGCACTCACCACGCAAGAATCCCCATGGTCCTCATTAAAAGGCTCAAGTAAAGACCATATAAATCAGAAATTAATGAATAGGAAAGTATTAGTCAAACCAAGATATTGATACCGTACGAGAAGCGACGAAACCATACATAGATGATCTGAAAGAAGGGAATGATGACTCCAGTAAATGATCCAGGAACTATGAGAGTTAAGAGTAGTTATTTCAATAGATTATAGATAGAATTACAAGTGATGAAAGCTATTAAGAGGCTAATATAAGTTAGAAGATCAGATCAAGCTAACATACTTTTATCTTGAGTTATCGGCGACCATCTGAGCGATGTGCGCGCTTCCAGCACTGAGAAAATATAGTATTAAGACATAGAGTAGTTGAGGAGTGTGTGTCGTTGAATCGAGGACAGGGTCGCTGCAGCGTGTCATTAAGAGCACACTTCGCTCTATAAACCGCACGGGAGTGTGAAAAGTGAAATGCAGCAATCCGCCCACAATCATGACCTGTCACTAAAATACCCGCTACCATACCATCTCATCGTATCTCCTATGTGGCACGACGATGCACTACCATGTGTAAACCCACGGTCAAAAACGATGGGCCAACAGGCAGGTACCTGTATTAAATGAGCGGCACCAAGGGATATCAGTTAGTAGGAAGCTATACGCAACTCGCCTCAATGTTTAGATGATAGCAATACTCGACCAAACGGAGCCTAAAGCCGTAAAATGCACTTACGACCAATCTTTTACCGAAGAATGCCGTGAGTTAATAATAGCAATTACGAGATCCCCACCGATCAGAGCGTCCAAGAGATACCAGGTGTTAAACCAGCCATTATTCACGACCACCGAGTTTAGAGTGTTTATTAGAGCAAATGGCCGAACACAGAAATTGTCTAATACTGTAGAGAGAAACCCGAGCAATTGTCGCACCTTCTTTTAGGAAAAAGTGCGCTTAGCCTTGTCCCAAAATTGAGCATCCTCACCTCAATAACGACTCATACACAAGGCCAGAATATGGAAGAATTAGATGAACCAGTCACATAAAGGGGTATCCAAACAGATAGAGTTGCTTGCCGAATAGCCCGAGTTTACCGCAATGTGCTCCCGTATCCGTAATGGCGCTTCGCAGCCGTCTGACGCTATTTTTCTGGCAAGACATGTTGTTTACCCAATAGCCAATACCCATGTGATAATAGGAAAAGAAGCAAATTTATGTAAGACAGAAGAGCCAGGGTAAATAAGGACAACCCTTCTTTCCCAATCTCCGAAGGAGCCTTAAACAGGACCCCACCTTCAGGTCAAGTGTCCGGACCGAAAGGTGACAATCACACCGGAGTCACAACGAGATCTATTATACCAAGAATAGTGAGCCAAATTATAAGGATATAGCCAGAAGTCTTGAAGATTACCCCACACAATTAGCCGATTAAAGTGCCAGAGAACTTCAGCGTTTGGTAATAGTGAGCATGGTGGAGCTGAAGGTACCAAGGTGGAGAGGAATAGTGTATATTAATAAGAAAGCTCAACAAGAGTGTGTGTCCAGTAAGTGTAACAGTAACTAGGGAGAGATTGAGCGTAATGTTAATCTTCACAAATCGTGAGATTGTAATTCCAGGCGTGAGAACAAATAAAGTAACAAACGCGTATATTTCAAGAATTGTGAATGTAGAGCGAGTGCTGGAATATGTGGTATGGATCTTCTAATTACCACTAGTTCCTAGATCTTGAGACATTATGCGTGGAATGTTGTAGCCTGCCTCGCAGCTGCAGATCATTTGAGATGAGACCCACCACCACTAACAAGTGAATTGAGTTGTACGTTAAATCCTAACCTAATAATATAGTTAAGATTCTCTAGCTTATTGAGATGGTAAGAGTAAGGAACAGTCTCATGGAAAGATAAAGTTTAAAAGATAGTCAAAAAAAATTTGAAAAAAATTATGTTCCATTATAGGGGAGGTCAAGTAGCAGAAACACTAAAGATAATATATAAGATAGTTAAGGTGAAGAAAGAATTTATTAGCCACAGAACAATCGTAAAATTAGGAGAGATTAAAAATTATCTCGAATGAACGTGTACAGGAGTGTTTATGTTTAATAGGCTACATAAACACTAACACCATTTAGACGGAAATTATAGAAAAAGTTATAGTTAGTGATATTAAGTTTATTTGAGAAAGAATCCGGTTGCTTAGAATATAATTATATATATATATTAAAATATATATATATATATATATATATATAGATATAATTATAATATTAATATTATATAATTATATATTAATAATATATATATATATAATTATAATATAGTATATATATATATTATATATTAAATATATATATATATATATATAATTATATATATTTAATATAATTATATAATAATATAATATAATATATTAATAAATTATATATTATTATATATTAGATATGTATATGATATATATAATATATTTATATAATATAATATATAATAATATATATAATATATAAAATATATATATATATATATATTACATAGGAAAAGTTAGCATAGAGGTTCGAGAGGACCTCTGTATCCAAAAGGTCAAACTTCCAAATGTTTTTCTAATTTTCAAAAGAATGTTTTGTTTTTCTATACAAAACAGTTTTAGTTTTTAACAATTTGCACTTTTCTGCACTCTTTATATTTATTACACTGAATATTACTCTAATATCATTAACAATATTAAATATTTTAATTATTTTTGATCTCTCAAGATTTAATTTCGATTGTATTTTCATATTTATAATTCTTATATAATATAATTCTTATACAAGAATATAAGATAAGATAAAAATGTAAATAACGTAAATATGAAATCCCTACCAATTTTTATAGAGTGAGAATACACCGAAAATACATGCCATAATTATTTATTGAGAGAAGTATTGAAATAGTATAAAGAATATGCCTAAATTTTTTCTTTGAGTTGCGAAGTAGATAATTTATCTTTTAATAGGGAGTAAGATCAACGGAGTATTGTAACTGTGAAAGTGCGCGGCTATCTCAGACTCGATTAGAAACCTGAATTGTATAAGTGACAGCAAAATGAGTGATTTATCCTAGAACATTTTTTCTCGGCTCACAAGGTGCGCATTATCTATTCATACGTCGCTGAAAGAGTGCATAACATTACTTCTTTTAGGTTAACCCAAGAATCCTTCATTATTGAAATAATCAATGTAATGTTAACTCTATATATAAAAAAATATTTCAAGGAATTGAAAGGGGAAAAAATAATATATACGGCGACTTATAAATTGTTAATTATTATATAATAATATAGAATTAATTTAATGAGTAACTTAAATAAAATATCAATTGTAAAAGTATACAGTCTTCAAAATTATTTGAGAGAGATATAGCTATTTTCAATATCATGTTAGACTCACGCCATTTAATCACTACTACTTGCAGCTATACTTAATTATAATTATATTCATATTATTGAGCTATTATTTTTATCATACGCATATAAGTTATGCATAATAATTCAATCGTACACACTATTCTATACGTAGTAAAGAATATTATATATCACTATACTCTATATATATGCAATAAAGAATGTCTCATTGAATAATGTATAATATATATATATTAGTGCAATAAGCGTCAAGGTTTATTCTCTAATATTTGAGTAATATAACTGTAAACTACTCCATCTACATCACTATTTATATATTATTTTATTATGCTGAACTACCCTCTAGCCCCTGTACAATAGATGATATGTCACCCATATTACTATTGATAACTCACAATAATGATAGATATATTATGTAAGTTAATCTAGAGCACTAATTCTTTAGACATATTTTCATTAATTACATCAGTGAGATTCTTCTGAACATTATGTCACATATATTATTACTATAGGTTAATCTAAGTATATATATACATATATTATCCTATTGGCATGTTTTCTATTGCATTTTCAGCGACTTGTGATAAATGTTTGACATAACTTTCACACTACTAAAAATTTCTCAAATATTTTTCACTTGTAGATTAATATATATTATTATATATATATATTTAAAAGATATAGACTATAATTTTGAGTTGACCCCCATTATGTTACTCCTTGAAGATAATTCCCTATATATATATATAATATTCTTCTACAAGTTAATATTTAAAGTCATTAATAGTTTGGCTAAACTTATTCTTTATCTATCTAATCCGTTCAGAGAAATATATCTATCAAATATATACCAATATGATAAAACTAGAAAGAAATTCCTGCGTGAAATATATATCTCTATATTGATTATGAATTACTTAGTAATTTTGTATAATTTAAGTATTCCACTTATACTCAAATATACCTCCTCACTAGTGATATATAAATAAGTTCAGTAACTATTTACCATATATATCTTGGAAAGAACCTGATGACGTAAATATTAATGCTGCAAATGAAGATCAAATTCTTGTCTCAAGAGAACATCATGCATTCATATATCATTCATGCATTCATATATCATTCATGTATTCATATATCATTCATGCATTCATATATCATTCATGCATTCATATATCATTCATGCATTCATATAGAAATAGCTTAGTCACATAAAATATCATGTGATAATAATTATTATCACTTGTACACATATTTATTTCCCAGACATGATCATAATAACAAGATTTTTCAAAATGATTATATAACAGAACAAAACATTAAGATTATTAAGCGCTCACAGTGATCACTGTCAATTAAAAATACGCATGAATGGAAGGTTTTAATCAATACATGTCCTTAGGAGTACTAATCTACTTTCCCTTGACAAATATTTTTCATTGGCTGTATATAAGTAGGCACGCCATAAGTGTTTATATCCCATGGTCCAAAAGAGCGTCATACGTATGCACCTCATCTTACTTAAAATACCGGAGGGTACAAATAATATACTATGATCTTCATAATATAACCTATAAAAAAAACAAAATAAAATATTATTGCTAATTTTATCTTTAATTTCAGAATCTTTGAGTGTAAATTATAATAATTATTAATGAAAATATATTTTCTTTATAACAATAATGAATAGTATAAATGAATTACGAAGTTCATATTTAAGTACATGAGTTTCTAGTAATGAGAGCTCACGGTATTACCTATCAACACTAGGTCATGAACCCTAATAGATCTACATTAGAGAGTACTATTTTTCAGGTAGGGTCCGCGAGGATCCAGATAAAATTTTAAATTACATTCCTTTTACCACAGTCACCTTCCCTATTTTATCTTAAATTAAGATACCAAAAATATCATATATCCAATTATGACTATAGGAATGTAATAATAGGTAAGTGAAGGTATAATGTAAGAATATAGGTGAGAAATATAAATATTTTAGCCATAATATTCCTCCTACCCTATACTCCAAAATTATAAATGTTAGTATGTATA
>JABUQX010026350.1:0-33325 GCA_015478945.1 Trachelipus rathkii
ACCTAGCAGGGAAAAGATTGATGCAATCTCCGAAGACTCAACATACGTTGACTGCTCATCGAGGCCGTACGGTGTTCAACATTGTGCATGAAAATTACCTGAAGAGTACTACGCACCCGGATCGTTGATCCTATATAGACCTTAGGTGTAAGATAAAGCGTAGTAACTTATCAATAAGCTTAGGCTGTTAATAAAAATGTTCTATCGCTGTCACCTGGATATCTGTCTTGTCTTGAAAATTTAATAACTTACAAATTGGCTAGGGCGCAAGCGGGTTGAATAATTACCTAGTATAGTATATATATAGCACTATAAGATAGATTATATATAGGGATATATAGTATAATATATATATATATATACTATATATATATATATTATATATATATCACAAAATGTTAGTATATATTTATATAATAACGGAAGTAGTGGGTTTACGATTATTCATATGGTATATATCAAGTGTCTGCAGCGGAAAAAAAAAAAAAACGATTCTGAAATTGCTAAATATAGCTATACATACGTAACATGTAAATTCAATTTTAACTAAAAAAAAAATATCATACATTTTTTTGTTTTTTTTTTTTTTTTTTTTTTTTTTTTTCGTTTCCATTTCAGCCCCTTTTTTTCCTTTTTAATATTTTTTATTTGTCAATTTGTTTTTCTTAAAAGGTAAATTTAAATTAAATCTTAATGTATAATAAAAGAATAAATAAATTCAAATCATTTTTATAGAAAAAATAATAAAATCATAAGTACTCATATATATTATACATATCACCAGTTATATTATATATAGTATAATAAAGTTATAGAAAATATATTTAGATATAGTATATATATACTAATATGTATGTGATATAAGCCCTCATTATAGGTATATATATAATATAATAGTATATATATTTTAATATATATATAAGTAGTATATATAATTATATATGTATATATTATTATATTATATCATTATATTATAGTATTAGTATAGTATATATTTATATATATAGTATTATATATATATGATTATAGATTTTTATATATAATTAAGATATATCATATATATATTATAATACTACATATATAGTATAATATATATTATATACAATATATATTATTATATATAATATATAGGACTATATAATATAGTAGTATGTATTATATATATATAGTATTAATATATATATATTATATTATATATATATTATCTATCTATATTATATAATTTATACTTCACACATCTTAATTATATAATATAGTTATATACTATATATATATATATATATATATCATATATTATATAATAATATTAGTATATTATTTAAATATAATTAAATTTACTGAAAAATAGTAATTATATTTACTAAACGTATATTAGATTACGTTAATAATTAGTTCTAAATTTCTTAATTTATTAAAAAAATAATAATTAAAAAAGCAATTGGTGTAACTCTCGATAAAAATAAAAAAATAATTTAAAGAAATAGAAAATAAAATTAAAGAAAATGGCATCTATGAAATTCAAAAAACAAAAACTTTATAAATCTATCATAAAAAACAAAAAAAAACCAACAATGACGACAAAAGCCACAACTCGTAGTTACTAAAAATATCCACATTTCAGGAGTGTAGTAAGCTCGTATCCTCCTAAACTTGGTACCGCCCTCCCCCTCCCTTTTAGACTGCACGTAACAATTGTCATAAACTGAGGTTCAGAAAGGAGCAATGTTAATTATGGAGTATAATATATAGTAATTATAAAAATACGTTTAAATTTGATAAGAAAGTTGACTAATATAGTTAGATTAATATATAATCATATATAATGAAATATAATATATATCATAATAATTAATAATAAATTTTTTAATTTCCATGATTAATAATATATAATAGGAAAACAATAATGATTCTCGAAAAAAGGATAGAATAATTCCTAATGATAAGCATCGTAAATACGACAATGCAAGAGGACAAGGTTAATGAGAAATACCAGAATAAAAATAAATACTATTAATATTTTGAAAAAAAAATTAATCTAATAATAATAATAATAATAATACATAATTAATAATAATAAGATAAAATTAATAATTAATAGATATATAATAATTAATAAATAATAATTAAGATCAATCATAATAATAATCAATATATAAAGATTAAGATAATTCCGAACACATAATAAATATATAATATAAAATAATAATAATAATAATATAATAAAGTAATATTAAAAGGAATAATTCAGTTAACTTTGCATGGTAATGATTCTTACGATAGAAGATTATTGAAATTAGTCAAAAATGTGGTATCTACAAAAAAGGAAATTCCGGGACTTCATTTCTATAGCAAAATTTAAATAATTACAGTTAATGTGAGAGCTAAAAAATTATTATCTTTGAACATTTTCGTTGAGATTAATATTGATTATTATCTGTTCATCTGTGACGCTATTTCCAGTCACAACGCGAGTTGAATCGGCGCGACCAGAACTATCGTGCAACACAAACACGAGGTGGTAATACGAAACACCATTGCAGTTTATCTTATACCCACACGGGATTTAGTGATGGTGGGTGGGGTTGTGTGTTTGTTGGTAGGTGGGGGGGCGGGGGGTATGTTGCTCGAGATCTATGGTGGATGTTGATCTAGTGATTTCACTATTAAGTGTATTGAAATGTTATCTGGTTTAGACTTTATAGAAGTGAGTTTGCATAGTATAGAATAGTGTGAGTTTGAAGGGGTAGCTTTGAGAGTATTGGTAAATAGATTTGGTAGGATGGTTGGGCTAAGCTAATTTAAAATTGATCATTTTGTATATATTATTTTAATATTATTATATATAGGTGTAGTTAGAGTAAGATGTAGTATTGATATGAGATATATGCGCATATTATGGTAGTTTGCTATTATAGATGCGTAAAGTATAGTATTAGGGGATGTATAATCTTAGTAGTATATATATTGATATTATAGTTACGATTATATAGACGTATATGTATTTGTGGGTATGGTAATGTTTATGTTAAGTAGTATTATACTAGTAAGTTAATTAGAGTTGATAGGTAGAATAATATATATAGTATTTATATATATACTATTATTATTAACGTATGTAGTTAGTAGTAGTAGTTATTATATTAATAGTATGATAGTATGTATATATGTATATTAAGTATATAGTACGTAGATAATATGTAGTTATGTATATAGGTATATATTAGAGTAAAAAATATATTAGAGTATATATACTATATATATATAGTATACTATTAGTATAATATGTATTAATAGTATATATAATATATCTAGAGTTTATAGTAGGTACGTTGTATATTATTATAGATATATAGTCAGTGAGATATATTATATAATATTATTAGTAGTATAAAGTAATTTAGGTATTTATAATTATAGTATACGGGGTAGTAGCGTATATATATTAGATATTATTAGTATATATAATAATTACTATATATATATATATGTTATGGAGATATATATAATATCGTATTATTAGGTAGTTTAGAGAGAGAGAGGAGAAGAGAGAAAACAGAGAGAGGTAAAGAGAGAGCATGTAGAGAAGTAAAGGAGAGAAGAAGAGAGAGAAATGAGAGAGAGACGGAGAGAGTATAGAGAGAGTTATTTCTTCTACGAAAGACTTACATAGTTTAAATAAAATAAGAAGAGTGAGCAGAACGGACCAAGAAAATGAATGACTCCAGATATAAGTGAACAAATATCGGTAACACCTTTGACGATACATATATAAAAGAGGCAGCAGATGCGTTATAATAAAGCCCTGGGAGAACATCACGTTCGTTCATATACTTAAAAAAAGACGAAATTGATTTCCCTACCAATTAATAACATCATTGATTGTGAACAAGAAATATGCTGTTCTGAAACATATCACAATCTCTAACACATCAAAACAACATTTTTAATAAGAAAATCCTCATCCCTTTCTGAAGATTAAAAGAAGTTATATAACATTAAAAACATAAAAAGATTAAAATTGATTGTTATCTCGTAAGTGATTGCGTATTTGTTATAGTATAAATTTTATTCTAAATTAAAAAAGGAATTACATTATATATATATATATACTTATATATATATAGTATATAACACTATATATATATTAGTATTATAATAGTATATATATGTATTTATCTATTAATATATATATAGTATAGTATAATGTATTATATTATATACGTATTATAAATATATATATTATCTAATTTTAGTAATATATTTTATTTTTAATAAAGTAGTTGATGAATGTATTTATATATTAATTTAAAAAAGGTTTTTGACAAGAGTCGTCCATAGAGAGCAGGAGGGAAAAAATAAGAGAAGTCTTTAAGACGGTAAGCTTTCGTCCTTAATTTCTGACCTCCCTCAACATTATGATGAAGCTGTTATTTAATTGAGAGGTCCCCAGAAAATTAGAGGACCGAAAGCTACGTTTACCTATCTTATGAAGCTCTTGTAGAATATACTTTTTAATGAAACTATATCTAATAAGGCCGTTCTATTATAATACCGTACCAAACTCTGCGGATAAAATGTTGCATTTGATTGTTATTATAGTCTATAAAATATATATTACTATGTAGTATATAGTAATATATTATGGTATTTTAATCATAGCTATAGATACGTGAGGTGAGGTAGTATCTATAATATATAAGTATTATGTATATATATGATATATTAATAAAGCGTATTCTATATAGTATAGTATTATATTATATTTACTTATATATATAGGTAATTAGGCCATATATATATAAGATATATATGATTTTCATTATAAATCAAATTATATCACAGTATACCTTATACAAAATATAAGATCTACATTAATAAATTATAAGAACTTTATTAGTATAATATAATAATATATATAATTATTAGTATAATTATATAATACGATTAGTATATTATAGTCGGGATATATATTTAAAGTATATATATATTTTTTATAAAGTATTCATTTTATATATAAATTATAATAATATATAATAACTTGGTATTCATAAATATTTAAAGAATCTTCAATAATTATATTATAAGATATTAGTCATATATTTATACTATTATATATATATATAATTTGCACATATATATGACCGTCGGGTCGATGATGTGGACGAAGTGAAGATGAGGAGGAAAGTGAGGAACAGGAAGAGCAAGAAGAAGAAGAAGAAGAAGAGAGAGAGTAGAGTGAAAGAGAGAGAGAGAGAGAGAGAGAGAGAGAAGATGAGAAGATGAGAGAGAGAGAGAGAGAGAGAGACGACGAGAGAGAGAGAGAGAGAGAGAGAGAGAGAGAGAGAGAGAGTGTGGAAAGAAGAAGGATAAACAATCAGAGATGATTTATTGAAGGATAAAATGGTTTAGAATCTCTTACTTGTAAAGAAGCAATATTATAGAGAGAAGAGAGAGATGAGAGAAGAAAGTTTTTTGATTCAAGAAGGTGAAATGGATTCTTCTTAAGTAAATAAGAAAATTATATATATATATTTTAACAAAGTAAAATTATTTATAACATTTTCATCTAATTTCACTCTGTCTTCTGAAAAAAAAAAAGAGTCATTTAAATTTTAAAAATCAATTTTCTGCTTAGTCATAAAAGTTAAATAATAAACTTAAATAGACAAAAATAAAATTACAAAGAAGAAATTTAATATACTACATTGCTGAAGGCGGAGCTGCGTTCTCAAGATAATCGTCGCGTTATCATAAGGAGAAAATTTAACAAATTCTCTTTCACTGGAACAAGGTCTGAAACCCCCTTCTCATTAATTTTCGTAAATGATATAAAAAATAGTGGTAGTGGTGATACTGATATATAATAAATATTTAATTTAGGAATATTATGATAGTAGTGAAATATAGTGTAGTGCATATAAATTACTTAATGTAAATGAATAATTAAATAACAATAATATAATAATACATAATAATAATAATAATAAAAATAATAATAATAATAATAATAATAATAATAATAATAATAATAATAATAATAATAATAATAATAATAATAATAATAATAATATAATAATAAAATATATAATAATATAATAATAAATAATAATAATAAATAATAATAATAATTATTATTATAATCTATTAAAATATAATAACTATAATAATTATAATCAATACAAAAATTAAATATAATAATGCAATGAAAATTAGTATAAATATAATAATAATAAGTATAATGAATATCAATATAAATAAATAATTAATAAGTGAATTAATAAATAAATAATAATGGAAATAATAATAATAATACATAATAATAAAATAATATAATAATAAATATATATATAAAATAATAATAATCAATGAATAAAGTAAATAAAATGATATAATAATAATAATAATAAAATAATAATATAGTAAGTAATAAAAAAAAAAAAAATAATAATATAATGATATGAATAGTAAATTAATTAATAATAATAATATTAATAAGAAAATAATAAATATAATAATAATAATAATATAATAATAATAATATAATAATTAATAATTAATAATATAATAAAAATAGAAAAATAATAATAATCAAGTATTAAAATTATAGGTGATTGTAGTAGTGATTATTAGTGAAACATAGTGAATTTTGTTTTGAAATGTAGTGTTTAGCTTTTATAATAAATTGAATACTGATATATTATTGTAGATATTGCGTGTGTGTATATATAGTTATTTGAAAATATAATAGAATATATATATATTAATATACTATATATATATATATATTATATTATATATAAATATATATATAGATATATATATATACTATATATATATATAGATTATATAATAATATATATATTATATATATATATTATATATTAATATGATTGTGTGAATTACTTTTTGACTTTTTGTATTTTATATTTAGTTGATTACAAAATGTACAGATGCTCAAGTGTAGAGCACTCGTCCAAACAAACGAGGGTCCCACGGTCGCAATGGTGCGGGTGAGAACGTTGAGCCTATTCCTCCTGCTTGCTCCGTGCTTCTGACAAGTTTTATTGAGTAACCCCTCCTGATGTTAAGCTCTGCCCGAGGACGGTGATGTTTATCTCTCGTTGTAATATAATAATATATATATTATATATAAACTATATAATATTATATTATATATATATATATTATATTAATATAATATATATATATATACGATATCTATATAATATATATATATATATATAATATAATATAACTAAATTATATATATTAAGATATATATCTAATATATATATAATGTATAATATATATATATATCATATATTATTATATATTATATAGATATTATATATATAATGTATATATATATTATATATTATATTCATACACATATCTTTTTCCTCCAGATTGGGTAGGTCGTCATATTCCCTGGAAACAAAAATGTAGTAGAGTATTAATATGTATCGCAACGAAAAGAAAGCCAGTCTACGACCATTTTAATACCTCAAGCGAGAACTTTCCTTTATTATATAGTATATAATAAGTATATATATAATATATATATATATAATATTATATATTATATATATATATTATATATATTATATATCAGTTATATATTATTTATATATTATATATATATATATATATATATAGAAAGAAGTACAGCAGGTAGAAGAAGAACATGCTGCAAGTCGAAAAGAAAGCCACCCTTACACCATTATACCTGGAATTAAACTTTCCTTATATATATATATATAATAATATATTTGTACTAGTACATCATAGTATATATATATATATATATATAAAATATTATATAATATATTATATTATTATATTATATATATATATATATATATAGATATATATATAATATATAATATATAGTATATATACTAATATATATATATATATATATATAAGTTATATATATATATATATATATATAGTAATTACATATCATTATATATATATTGTAATTATATATATTAATATAATATTAAGATATTATGATTATATATATTATATATATATTATAATAATATACATATATAATAATATTATATATATATATATATATATATATATATAAATTATATATTATGCTATATAATATATACTATATATATATATATATTATATTAAAGATATATATACGGTATTATAATTTAATATATAGTATAGTATATATATATAATATATATGATATATATATATTATATATATATTATATATATTTGATAATATATATATATATATATCACTCCACCTTCTTTCCCAAGATTGGGGGTAAGGTGCGTCACATACACTGAAAACAGAAAAGTAGTAAAGCATAGCTTTACCGCCCCCCTTCCTTTGTATCTTTAAGTGAGAACTTCGTCGCAGTCAGAAATAAATCCACCCCAGGGCTTCACAGAACTGCGACGGACTATTACTATGGCATCTCGTCAATGTTTGGTTCATCCCTTGGCCCAGGTGGGCCACAACCATCCTCTTACGAAACCCTTCCATTCACTCTATTAGCATCTTCTCTTTCGCCTCTGCCAACTCACATCCTCTCCTCCAGTGCAAATGTCCTTGACATGACTCTAATCCCTTTTTTCTTACGGTCCTCTGCAGACGCTCGTTCCGATAGCACACTCACCACTAAACCTCCGCTTAACCAACCGATTATTATCCATCCTTCCCACATGACCAAATCATCTCAATGAAATTTCATTTATTTTCTCATTTACTCCTTTCTTCATATCGCACGACTCCATGTGCTCATTCCTCATTTTCTCAATTCTCCACACACATAACACGCTTCTAAGATTGTCCATCTGAACACATTGTACTTTTAGATCTCATACTCTTATCCTCAAGACCAAATTTATACTACTATTTATTAACACAGGTAACAACATACCTTCATGTAAGATCCTAGAGCACCAAGGATTTAATTGCAACCAGCGCACCATCAAAATGTATACAACAATTTGTTTTTTATTTGTGTCCATAAACTGTTTTTTTTTATAACCTCCTCGCGCCCCACCTAAACCTCCTTTTCAAAACCTGCCCAAAAACCAAACTTCCCCCCAAATTCCCTCCGTTCCCTTTTCGATCCAGATATATATCCTAATATTTAAACTCTGACACGTTGTCATTTGCCTCTACCATCTAACAATAAACCTTCGAATCACTGAGCTGGTCTTCACTCACAGCCTTGATACTACTTAATATCTACATTATCTTTCAAATTCCGTCTTATACACGCCTATCCTAAGATCCTCTACCAATCCTCTCATATTCTCTTCAGATTGCCACACAAAACCAAAACAGCCGCATACAATAAATATGGAACACTCCACTCTCGTTCCATTTTCCATCATTCTAACACCTTCCTCTGCCACCCTCCTTCTAATCTTTTCATAACCCCATCCATATGCAAATTGAATAGCCAAGGTGACATACACACATTCCCTGCCACACCTCGTTCGCTATTAATTACTTTTAAACAAAATCACTTTCAACTCTATTTAATTTTTACAAACGCTTCACTATCGTCATACATAGCTTTTGATTTCCATTAGACAGCCTACCACAACGACCGATATATATCACTAACCCTGCCATGGATTTCCCTATTAATTCCTAAAGCATATATATATAAATTGCAAATCCATAAAGCAATAAATATAAGTTTATCCTTATCTCTCATTTTCTCAATCATTTTGTTTCACTGTAAAACTTTGATCCACACAATCTTCTCTACCTCTCTTTAAAGCACCTTGTTCCTAGCCAATCAGATCTTCAGTCACTCGACACACTCTTTTGACCAAAATACCAGCATATATCTTCCCTACAATACTCAATGAATTAATTCCCCTATAACTCCTACAGTTACCCTTATCCCCCTTACCCATATATATATATATATAAAATATATATATAGTATATATATATATTATATATATAATATCAATATATAAATTATAAGTATATATAATTATATAAATATATATATATATATATATATAATATATATTATTTATAGTTAGTATATACTATATTATTATTATATAATATATTATATATATTATATCAATATAGTATATATATAAATATAGGTTATAATTATATAATATATTATATATCATATATAGTTATTAATATATATATCATAATATATATATATAATTATATATATAATATATATATATATATATATATATATGTATATCGTTATTTTTTGAATAAAAATATACCTGTTTCACCAATCACGTTTGCTTAATGATTTTTCTATAATAAATGGAAGGTTTCTAAAAGCAAATGAAAAAGAGATTTTCTCTCAATTAATCTATTAAAGTTGTTGACGAGCAAGTGAGCCTCTGAATAGACGTATTATTTGGAAGGATCACCAAAATGAAATTCGAAAATTTAATTTTATAATGTTTCTAATAGGACATGTCGAATGAATTTTTGTACTTTCTTTCAGCGATTAATACTAAGTGAATGAATTATTGTAATACTATTATTGTCCTTTTAGGAAGTATGAAGGCATACATGCACAGATTTCTATACACACACAAATAATAATTATTAATACATCCAAAAGCATAAATATTTATATACATACGTGTATACACAATAGGAATCGAATAACTTTAAATATATCATGTATATATTATTTATATATATAAAAATATATACTATATATATATATATAATATATAATTATATATATAATTTATATATTATTATATAGTATAGATATATATTATAATAGTAATTTATATATATATATTATAGATATATATTATAGTATAATCATATATATAGAAATTATTAAAAATGAGATTAATATTAATAGTAATATATAGATATTATATATATATATATCATATTTAATATTAATAGATGTATTATTACATACATATAGAAATATATATGGTCATCTTAATAAGATGTCTGACGTCCATTATACGGGGGAAATGTCGATAAGAAAAACAACACGCATTCGGGCTTTTTCGTTATTACTGCAATTCTATGTATTGTTAGTCTATACGTTCATTTTTTATTTTTAAAGAAATTAATCAAAGATTTTGAGTATATTATAACTATTGCTTTTCTTAAAGAACATTACTGTTTATTAGTATATTATTATAATTATAATTTATTATTAATTAATTATTTATTATTATATTATTAAATATTATTATTTATTATTAATAGGAATTTAATTTTTTTCTAAGTTCTTTCTTTTTATATTTGAATTTCGATTAAGTATTAATTTTTATGGTATTTTTTTATTTAAAAAAAACTCCCCCCCGACCCGCGAGCTTGCGAGCGGGCACCCCGCTCTGCGGGGGACGGGGGAATATGAGAGTGGGGGCCGAAGCCCACCCCGGATCAAAACATAAAATATATAAATATATCAAAAAATCAATTTATCTACTGTCAAGTGTTTGTTTCTCAAACTTACGTATACTATTCATAATATTTACTGAAAATAAATAGCCTAAGCCAGGCCAATAAGCTACTCATTTTTATAAGACTATTGGTGTTGAAGCACAAAAAAAATATATGTCAATTTTTCTTTCTAATTTTTTGTTAATATTCAAATTTAAATTACATTTGAAAATTCCAGTATTTACTAATGTATTTAAACTCACAATTCATTGAAATTACGTTACATTTTTTATTGATTTTTTCGTTCCTTGGAGTCAATCATCTATAAGATAGCCAAATAATATAATATATATATATATATATATAAATATATAATATATATAATAATTATTATAATATATATATATAATTTAATATTATATAGGTTATATTATATATATATAAAATAATATCATAATATATATAATATATTATTATATTATTTATATATATATATTAATATATATTATATATATATATTATATATAAATTATATATATATATAATATATATATATAATATATAAGAATATTAATATATATATATATAATAATATATATAATATTATATATTAATATTATATATATAGTATATATTATAGTATATATATATATATAATATATAATATATATATTTATATATATATATATATATATAATATTATATTATATATATATAGTATATTATATATGTAGCTGATTATAGTGAAATAATGCAATTTAATATTTTAATAACTTAAAATAAAGAACATAAGTGGGAGGTAAAAAGGAATTACTGCTTCTTCCGGGATACAACCTACCCGCGTTGTTGCTAACTAGAGGACAATATACCTCGATGCTGTACGCACTGGACTATCCCCAACCCAAAACTTTAAATCTTGTTTTTGGAACTCCAACTTTTTTGGTTGGGATAGCTCAATGTTATATTCATCTTAGTATATTTGTCTTCATTACTCACAGCGGTTTGTCTCAATCCCGGAGAACGGCATAATTCTTTACTTCCCATTATGTTCTTTGTTTAAGATCTTAAATAGGATAAATTGCGATTATGCAATATTCTAACAACCTACAACTTATTAAGAATCCATTGATAGACCAGGCGGGACACCTGGCGATGTCGCCTTGAAAACGACTTTGTCTTTATAAAACTGTCTTGAATTCCAACTTTTCTTGGTTATGCGATACTCAGTTGAAAGCACGAGTATGTCTGTCCTCAGTTTGCAAACACGCCGGTTGTTTATCCCGGAAGGCAGTAATTCTTAACCTTCCAAGTATTTTTCTTGTTAATTATATCTTCGTAATAATATCATATATGGATATATTATATATAAATATATATATATTGTATATATATTATACCCCATAATAATTGTCCCTATATATATACTTATATATATATATATATCTATATAAATTATATATAATATATTGTATAAAATATATATATATAGTAATATATTATATTATGATCTCTATATTTCTTATAAAATCTTAAATATTATTATATAATAATATATACTATATTATATATATATATATTTTTGTATATATATATATAATATTATAATATATTATTATATAATAATTTAAATATATTTTACAAATGGATAGTTGAATTATATTATATATAATTATATATATTATATAATAATGATATATATATTATAATATATATATATATACATATATATATATATTATATATATATAATATATATATATACTAAATTATATAATAATATATATAATAAATAATAATACTATATGATATATGATATTTATATATATATATATATATATATATATATAATATATTATGATTAAATTAAACAGTACGGGCGATATCTGTATTTTACCTCATGGGACCCTAGCAGGGTATAATGCACCAATTCCTAAAACGTTTTTTATTTCATCCTTCTAATCAATTCAGAATTTTTATATTCTTCCGATATAACGTCCTAATGTCTAAAATCCTTTGGTCTAGGGGGGGGGGAGGAGTAAGAAATCTTTTAATTAAAAATCAAATGATTTTTTGAGATCGATATGTGAATAAAGAAGGAATTTATATCATTAACACATCAAAAATTCTCCAAATATTACAAACCATCTAATATCTATTAAAACTAATAAAAGTATTGATTCTATATATATTATATTACAATATTCAAAAATTAATTTAACAAATTAGTATTTCATAAAATGGTAAACAATCTTTTTTTTTAAACACTTAAAATAATTAGAGTACAGAAATCTTTTAATAAATTTCAGGTATTAATTTAATAAATTTATTAAATTAAATATGATTAATTTATGAAGTAAATTAATGACATTATTTATTATATTATTATTATATTATATTATTATTATATATAATATATTCAAACTATAACTTTTACCTTGTCCAAGTGTTGCGGATAAAGTTGTGTAAAACTCTTTTTCTATTCACTAATATTAATCTCTGTCCTGTTTAATTTTACATGTAAATTTTTTGGTACATGGAAAAATTGTTAAATAATCATATTTGCATATTTATATGATAATAAATTTATATAGATATACATAGAAACACATAAATTGATAAAGATGACATGTTTCCAATGTTAGTAATTAATCTTTAAAAATTTTAATTTTTCGCTGGCATAACAAAATACCCAGCTATTTCTTTTTAGCTGTTATTAAGCACATATCCAGCACGAACAACTGAGAAATCTATGTGCCTAGCCCTTTAAAAAAGATCTCTCTCGCATTATTCTCTCTCCCCTACTTCATGTCCTAAATGTATCCCTCTTCTTGTCCCTTACATACATTCCTCCCTCTCTCAATCTTTCTTCTAAACGTTAATCTAAAATGGATTTATTGACAAATCCAGATTTAATATCCAGAGGATTCCTAGATTAGAATGGATTAGGATGATTTTTAGATAGATATCCCAGATTGAATTGTTCAGCAGACTATTGTGGCGAAAATCTTTGGGGCTCATTTACGATCCAAACTTAAAGCTCGTCGATCAGGACATTAAAAAAGATATTAAAAGAAAAGTTAGTTAAACAAAAAAATGTTGAAAAGTGAGTCTGGAACGTTGATAAGTGGATTGGCGAAACAATTTTTTTCGAATTATACAGTTTTTAATATCAATAAACCTAGTTTCTTGGTTTTTCAGATACTGAAATATATTTAGAGAATAAGGTCTCTGCTTTTACAAAATACCAAAATTCATGAAAGATTTTAATTCTAATAGTACTAAAACTTATAATTCTATAAAATGAATTCATAAAGGATATTACTTCTAAGTTAGCACATGTAGAATATAACTTTAACTTCTTTGAAGGTCGATAGTCTTATGGCAATAGTTGTGCAGGAGTTTTGGGTATTAAATTGATTGCCTAAATTTAATGGAGTTGTACCAAGTTCATTCAATTTGATTCCTGTGGAATTTGAATGGGTTACTCTAATGAAGGTGAAATGGTTAATTATTCAATGGGAATATCTTGGTTCGTCGATTTAGATTTCTTCAAACCATTTTCTATCACAATGCTTTTACTCTCATAGCAATGTCAAATAAATAAATGCTATTATAAAATGAATAAAATAACACTATTTGTTCCTCCACCAATATATGGGATTAATTTAACTTGGCAGAAAGATAGGGATTAATGCGTTGGATGGTATTTTAATACTGTCTAGTCTCTTTTTCCACTGAACTTCTATTCTATTTGAAATTTTGGAAACAATGCTGAAGAGATGTTTGGGTAAATGCAACATGAGTTAAAAAATAAACAAAACTTTATCGGATTGAGCAATTAATGAAGTTAATGTAATATTTTTCTCTAAAATGAATGGGTTTTTAAATTGGTAATTAGCAGAGGTAAAAGTACAACCGATGGAATGTTTAAAATAATATTCATATGCTGTACTGAATGGGTCTTTGGGCAGTATGGAATTCTGATTTTTTCTGGCAAATGTAATAATAGTTCAAAATATGCCTAGTTACTGTGAAGTGTTCTTTATTTAAAGATAGTTATAGTAACACATGACGAGACATTAGTTATATAGTTAAGCAAAAGGAAGCAAGCAGGTTGTCATCAATGGATGTAAAAGGTTGATATTGAGCCGCTTTTTTCCCTATGTTACGACAATAATCGTGGGACCGGATTTCAAAAAAGTATATTTTCTCTGTCCATAATTAACGAATAGATAGTGTTCATATGAATTATTCGAACGGACGTTTCATTAAAGGGAATGAATGTTGGGAATTATATTTAATATTGAAATAAAATTCTCATTTGTAAATGATGGGATTAGTGTATAATTCAATAATGGATTTAGTGTTGATTTATAGTCCTATGATTTCAAGAACTAAGTTTTCTTTATTCAAAAAGTAATGATTTAGTTTCTGTGGTTGTGTCCCATTCTCTTCAGTATATATGGTATACACAAAAGATGGGTGAATCTAAGTTGAACACAAGTTTTCTTTGTTCAAGCTAATTGTAATGATCTATTAACTAATTGATGTATCATTGTAATACTGTTAACTGAATGTTCAAGCTAATGTAAGTAATTATTGACACACCTTAGTTGATTGAAGTAAGTTGTTGTTGCAAGTGTATCTGTTTTGGAATTCATTAATTTCTTAATTTATAGCTTGAAAACATTTTGAAATTTTTATCAACTAATTTACGAACTCTGTTCTTTAATTCATGTAATGAAGAAGGTTCTTGGTTCAAGAACGAACATATTTTTTTTAATTCATGGAAATATAATTTGTTTATCAGTCGCGTTACCAAATAAAAATATTAAGAATGTCTCCTCCAAATTCGAAAGCAGCTCTTTTTTATTATCTTGTTTGTGAGTGAATCCATGGTAAGCTTTTAATTTCAGCTAATTTTACGGGATATTACTTTAGTTCTATTTTAATTAGTCTAAATTCCCATTTAATCGCTCTTTTGTATTTTATGAAAATCACATAAAATTCATCTATAAAGCGCAGTCAGAAATTTATCTTTTACACTATCTAGTCATTAGTGTCTATAATAGTAGTTTTTTCTCTATGGGCATTCTAAGATACAATCACGTCAAGATATCCTCAATCAAATTTTTACCTTCACCGAGTGACAAATGAATCATCGCTATGTGCTAAACTCTTGTCCTCCTTCACACACATAACCAATGTCTGTGCAATAGGACCTACAGCTGCAGGTAACAACTAAGCATAACTTTGAATTGCCGAAGCCAATGCTTTTCATTTTCAGTCTGAAATGAATTTATTACTTCACCCAACATCTTGGTCGATCTGTAATTAAATGAGTGCGGCCTCTTTTAATTAAAGTAAAAGTTCTAGATTCAATAACTAAATCTTTTAATTCAACTATTAAAGTATTTCGATATTATACTAGAAACTAAAGCTTTTTAATTAAGAAATTGATATCATTTTTTAGTTGTCTGATAATAATTTATAAATAAATTAAGTTTGATATTCTCTCGTGATATAATTAAAATTGATACATAAACTCATAAAATTAAATAAAGTTAATAACGATCTTGGGTATTTTAGTTGAAAGATAAGTAAATGTTAAAAGATTACTGATTATATTATTGACACGTTTTTTAGTGTTATAAGTTAAAATTAAATTTTTATTGAAATTATAAGAAAAGATGGTCAGATAAAATTTTACTATTAATTAAAACTGATTATAATACTATGATTAAAGCTGTATTATATTAGCAATCGAGCTATTAATATTAATAAAAGCCTGATTATATGCAAAGGCAAATTCTGAATTAAGAAAAATTAAAATAAAAGCAAGCTGATTATATGCTAAATACCACTTAATTAAAATTATATAAATAAATTCACGATTTCATAAACACTTCTGATATATTTTATTATTCTATATAAATATATATTTTATTTCATTATTAATTTTGTTTTTCTTTTTTAAAATAAAAAATAATACATAAAACCTATGTACTAATAAACAGATACAAAAGTATCATAAACGAGTTGTGGCGTATAAAGGATACCTTCGACGTGCAATCACTACTGGATTGATCCTCCTATGCTTACTAGGTTTTCAGAATGATATATACGTGCCCTGGGGGCAAAAAAAAATTCCGAAGTCTGTAACGCGTACATAATAAAAAATGACGTACTTCTTATACAAAAGAATTAAAATAGACAAAGGGAAAAGTGTGATATTGTTATTGAATTAGGAAATATAAAACTAAGACTCTGATAAGGATGTAACCATAGATAAAATAAGATAAAAAGATTATTTACAAAAAAAATTTTTACAATTCTAAGAGATTTTAACTCTTAGGAGGCAAGTAGTGGAACCTATTTTCCTCTTCTAGTCACTCTAATGCAGAAACAACTGGAGTCTCTTAACTTCTGGTCAGCCATACTCTATGTGTTTACATCAGTTCTGTGGTTAGAGTTGGGACGGAGATTCATGCTTTCTCTTGTCCTTGTTGACCCCTTAGTAACCATCGGTTTCAATCCCTCGACCTCTGAATTGCTGGTGAGGTTCTATACAACGGATCTTCTTTTCTATCATCTCTTGTGCCTTCATATGTATAAACGTTCCGATAAAATCTCTGGAGATGTTTACTCATACTTTGGTAAGTGCTTCACGGAACTAACTTGGCACATAATCCCTATCATTCCATCTTAAATGGTTCCAAAGACTCTCTCGTCTGCAATGAAGCTGTTCCTCATTCAGAACTGTTGAAATATATGAATCTCTTTGTCTGATGGTGATAAGAGGTCAGTATCCTCTTACTGAGTTCTTTGTTGCGGGATGTTAGAATTTCATCAATCTATTCCTTGAGGAGTAATCCGATCCATTATTTGTTTACAAGAATTTTGTGTTTCTTCTACAGGATTCTGTTGTTCTTGCGTGTTGAATCCTCTGGTATAACAGTTTGTTCATCATAAAAATTAGGGAGAATCCACGAAGAAGTGGTTGGAAATCTGATCATCTTCCCTGTTTGTAACTCTTCAGGTTCCATCCTTGTTCTTTCTGTTGTAACTTTCGGGAATCAATGTTTCTTGAATAGCATCAGGATTCCAAATTTCATCATTACTCAACGAAATAAGAATGAGATCTCTGTAACTTTTTCTTACTGAATACTCATTATCCGTGAACGAAATCATTCGTGAATTAAACTACCAAGCATAAGCTTATTTGGCTTTATTTGAATTCTCACAATAAAAGTCCTGTAAATCTTTGTTCAATTTTGAAATTTGTCTGGTTTCTTTACAGTCATTACAAAAACATAATCGCTCCACTTTAATTCTTCTCTTGCTTGAATTTTGTGTTGCTGTTCCATAGCTTTAATGTTTCCTTTCTAGACTTCTCGCTATAGTCCTTATTGCTTCCATTCTTCCAACTTACGACATCTACCTATCTGAAATAATTTCCTATTTTCTCGATTTATTTGTAAATGAAGACATAGCAGTGCATCTCGTAGAAAAATAATCTCTATATAATCCATTAGGTACACAAAATGTGGATAAGACCAATTGAATTCTATTATATCAGTACTCAATTGCTATTGAGCCAAAAGATCAATATTTGACCAATTTCATGATTGTCTTTTACAAATTACGGAGGAAATTTTCGAATTATCGGCATTCAATCTTTTCTACTACACCATTTTGACTTGGGTTTGTATGGCAGAATATTAACCCTTTTTTTAACCTCCAACTTTAATATTAGCTTCTTTGAAAGGAGCACTGATCGTGAATCTGGGGCATATCGAAGCCTAGTATTCTGGCTCGGGAATGCACATATAGTCTTTCTTGTAAACTTGAGCAAATTCCTTGGCTGTTCTGGATTTTACAGGCGACATCGCAATATCGATCAAAACATCGTCTGAAACAAGAATGTGTTTGGCTCCTGAAATTGAACATGTGGGATGTTCCAATTAAGTCTATCACATGCTACTCTGAAAAACGGAGTATAAGGAAGAGGCATCTGTTATTTCTGCTTTGGAGGTCTAGGACCTTTAACCTTCAAATACAGCACTAGAACATACTTCTTTTACTAAATTACTAAGATGTGAAAACACGTATCTTTCTCTTAACCGGTTTCATCCTTTGCGGTCCTCTCATGCCGCACTCCAAGTGAAGAATCACTGTCTATACACTGAGTAGATCAATGCTATCTGGGAGCCTTACTACAATATAGTTCCTTTCTAGTTGCATATATAATACTTTCTATGAAAAATGTTGCTAACTTTGACATCCAATTTTTTTCGTTATACTCTTCATTACACCATACATTTTTTCTTGTTCCTATAAAAGTACATGGCCAGCAAAATAAACTATTTTTTTTGTACACTACCACAAAGCAATAAACGTTTGGAGCTTTTGCTGGGTGCCTACTCAAATAATCAGGCGGTATGTTAGTCTTTCCTGTCTTATACTTAATAGTTGGTGAAAAGACTATTAACAAATAAATTCCACCTGGCCAACCGTCCAGTCTGCTGCTTATTGCGGAAGATAAAGCAGAGAGGTTGGTTATCATTAATAAGATTTAAAAACCAAACTACCTATTTTAAAACTTCGTTCTGGTAGTGGAAAAACAAACAGCCAACTGCTTCTATAAATATCAAGTTTTCACTGCCTCTAAACACCTTAAACGAAAGATAAAGGGGCTTTTCTTTGGGCCATCGTCCGACATTTGGTAAAGTACTCCCCCTATTCCATAGTCACAGGCATCTGTACCTAAAACTTGGAATAGTCTGGAAAAGTTAACTGAGGTTGAACCACCAATTTCTCTTTTAAGAGTTCAAATGCTTTTGGTTCTTCTTTCCACTCAAACTTAACATTCTTTTTATTAAGTATATAAGTTCCGGGCATAGCTGCAAATCACTATAAAAGCGAAAGTACTAGAAAATCTAATAAAGATTGGTTTCTTAACACTTTGGAGGGGACGAAACCTTCATGCTCTATCTCGCTGGTCGGTAGTCTCGTCTCTTCCTATCTTAATCCTAAATTATAATACCGAATTATAAAAATGACATTTTGTCATTAACTCTCATTTTTTTCTCTAAACGCGTAAAAACTTCTTTAAGTTTCAAACTGTCCTGGCCTTTTTCCCATGAGTAAGACTCATCTTAGAATGACACTTGGCAATAGGTCTCTAATAAATTTGTCACCGCGACTTTGCATTTTTTCCCTACAAGGTACTGGCATTTCGGTGCCCAAATAATAACGGTGGGACAATAACTCCTGTTCCGTTCACGGAATGCATAATTTCTGTGTTCCTCCATCCAATCTTCGGAGGGAATGTTCCGTCTAATAATATCACAAGTGAATATCGTACTCGGGCCTTCTAGGACGAGAATAATTTCGTCTATGAGGCCGGGGTACACCACTGGGACGCTGAAAGAGTTTCAATACCTCATGTCTAACAACTCTGGTTTGTTTGAATTTTTTGCACCCCAGTAGAGGTGTAACCTATTGGTGAGTTATCAGCTTAATAATCCTTTCTTTAAAGCTGCGTCGTTGAAATTTATCTATGTCTTCCAAATAGCGATGTGGAAGACGATACTTTTTCTAAAAATGTCTTTTGGAGCATCTGGGGTAAGTATTTCAAACTTCTGTATGGGACAGACAGGAATTGCATCATGTCTAAAGCAATGACGTCCTTATATTCCATTAATAAGTCCAAAAGTTCTTCTAAGTGTTTTCTGTAAAATAGAGACATCTGCCTCTTCTTTACTTAAATTTCTGTATACATCCTCTGTTCATTTTTCAATCTGTTTACTACAGGTTCTGAGCAAGTTACTATAACACATTAACTATTTGCTTATTTTCTGGTAGCAATAGCATTATACTTTATTAATTTTTAAATAGATTGTTATTTTCCTAATTTATTTCTTCTTAATAAAAAGGTTTGTCACTTAAATTAATTTTCCAGAATAATTAACTCATTGTTTCTTACGGGCACACAATTCAAAATATAAGCGCCTAAGAAAAAGCAGGTGTAATTAACACTCTTTTCCAGTTTCAAATCTCTTATTCTCAGGTTTGACTTCAATAACCAATAATGAGCAGTGCATGTTTCTCTTCTATTAATAACATTGAACTTCTAGTTTCTTCGTCTGCTATTAAAGGGCCTTCCCTACGGAGAATGTTGTGAATTTTCTTTGTCTCTGAAGAACGAACTTATTTTATTTATTCTACTCTTTGTTATCTTCTTCATGAGCTTTACAATTCTCTCTTGAGCCTTCTCCAAATTAGCCTTTGAGTAATAAATCGCGTTTGTAGCTTTCCATAGAGCTTTAGTAATAATTCTCTTTGGTAGCTTTCCAATAGCCTGTAATAATCTCTTTTTAGGCTTTCCATAGAGCTTTATCAATTACTGGGGGTTACATTACACTGTAATTGTTAATTAAATCTTATCATCCTTATGGACTATCTATAAAATCTTTTCTATGATTATTATCATCTCTGTCTTTCTTAAGTTAGTTTCTCTCCTGTTCATGAAGAAGAAGCTTCCTAACTTTTGCAAGGGGTTTAACTTTTATTTCGTTATTCTCTTCTTAAGATTTAAATGCGATGAAAAAGCTATGTATAGTAAGAATAAAAACTGGTACCTAATAATTCCATCCAAGCTCCATCTTTCAGTTTTACACACTAACGAAGGTACTGGTAAGTATTACTGTGTGTAGCTCAAAAGTATATCAACTTCCCATACGGACGGATCATCTTGTCCAATTCCCTTGATCTATTAATACTTAGCTCTCTTTAAAGACACGTTATAAATCTCCTTCTACTTTTTATTTTCCTTTAATCTATCCAACGATATCAAACAGTGTTGTGCTCCCTAAATCTAGTAGGCCATGAACTTCAACCTCTGCTAAATTAATCAAAAATATTGACAAAAAATAATGACATCCAATTTTTGGGGGTCTAATTCCAAAGAAGCTGGAGGTTACTATAACACCTCTCTCTTTAAGCTTGAAGTATTTTCTTTAATTACTGTGGTTCTATTACCTGTCTTCTTCATTTAAATCTTTTCCTGGAATCAAAAATTTGTCTCTCGCCGTAGGAGCGACGGGAGATGCTGGTTCGTTCTCTTCTTCTCCATCTTCACTCCAATATTTCTTCCATTTCCGGTATCAGCTGACTGATAAATAAGTGATCTCTGGTGTTCTCCTTATGAACTCTTACCTTCAAAGCTACCTCATCTTGAGTAAGAGTTTGTTCTGGTAATTGAACATTTTTTTACCCTGACTTTCGACTTGGGACCCATTATCAAAACATGGGTATTGTACTTGGTATCCATCTATTTTCATCTTCATTAGGGATCCACACAGGTTCCGTCAACAAGGGCGTCGAACCCCTGTTGGAAAGTTTAATACAATACTCTGCAATATGTGGTATTCCAACCACAGTTTCTAGAATGATACTTAAAGATTCACATTTTAGGCAAAAGTCCCATTTGACTTATTCTTTACTGCGTTCTTAACTACTTCCCTTTATAATTCGATATTTGGAGAAGCGGTTGTTTCTCTTTTCCTGGGAAAATTAGAAGTATCTTTTATTACCTCCATTCCAATGGTTTTGTCTCTGAAGTTATATTAGTTCTTTCTTTCTAACTCACTGTATAGTGCCATCGTTTTCTCTTTATCTCGATCACTCTAGCGTATTCCTTCTTCTTTTCGCTCTATAGTATTTGACAAGACTTTCTCTCTAACTGCTAAGCTTGCTCCAAATTTCTATCGAAAATCATCTGGATAAAACAAGACTTTAAAACTTTTCTCTAAGTCTCTATATCTCGTTCTCCCATAACTCCTAAAATCTAGCATTAATAATATATTTATCTTGTGAGAATAAATTCCAAATGAAGTCTCCCGGAAATATCAGAGTTTTCTCTGATTATCCCCAAAGGAGATCCTCAGTCCAACATATTCATAAGATTACACTGTGTCCGTCCTTTGAACTTCATGAACGCTTCAATAAACAATAATTCTCTGGTTTTGAGAATATCTCAATTTGAATCAAAACAAGTCTTTCTAGGGTCTTCATCCTATAATACTATGTAATCTTCAAATATTTGGGCTCTCGATTTGAAAATCAAAAGAGTATCTAGATAGTCTAATTTTCTTCTTTCAGTTATATACGGCTAACGGCCGTATCTGTCCCTTGTAACGTAGAAGATAATCTTCAATATTTATATTCTCTGGTAAATTCTGTATTCTTCCATACAATTTTAATTCTTTAGCTAATCTGGAAAGGCGAGGGTAAACGCACGTTGGATAATACCTCCTAAGGGTCATAGGGTAGATTGTAACCAGGTTGCTGACGGAGGGTTGTTGCCACAACACCCTGTTGGAGTGCTCATACTTAAGGATTATTTAAAATTATTTTGTGAATGGCCCCTCACGGATTCTGGGGTTGTCCTTCATATAGAGTTTCACTTGGTTGTTCTGTCCCTAATGTTCCACTCAAAATGCTCCTCTCTATTTTGTCAACTCATTCGGATTGTCCATTCATACCAGGTTAAGTGTACTTATTGCTTCTTACTATCGAACATATATATCTTTAGATAAGAGTCACTGCGCGATGTGTGTCGTTTCCGCGCGCTTTGCCATGATTTCCTCCGCAGATTATTTAAATGTATATTACAAGTATTGCAACAATTTCTTTTGAGCACCTTCGGAATCTTGCTTTTATTTCTGTATTTCCTGGTGATGCCAATCCCGAAGCGGTCACTGATTGGTAAAAGGACAACTGATCCAAGTTAGACAGAGGTACGATATATTGAGTAGAAGCCCATATCGCTTTTGTGTGTTCCCTTATCTTGTTACGTCACGTAAAATTCCTTCTGTTCTGTCCATCATAGTTTTACTCTCTGTTATACTGTTCTTCTCATCTTATTAACATCTCTGTATTTCTCTTATTTTGTAACATCCATGTCCTCATCCATGTCCTTTGATATCTATTTCTAAGTCTTTCATTATCCATTTCAGCTCTCCATGAAGGCTCCATTAGTCAACTTGGTCCGGCTATATGCCCTTTGAAACCAGGATAAGCAATTAATAGAAACAATGTGAAAAATCACAAGACTGTAAAGACATTGGGGTTCCAAACATCCAGTCCAAAGATTCATCGTTAATTAATTTCCAAAATTTAATCGATTTAATAAAATTCTCTGACTATTAAACAATTAATATATTTGTCAAAAATTATAGTGTTTTAAAATCAAAAAACTAAGTTTAAAAATAAATTTTTCAATGATATTTTTTATCAAAAAATATTCAAGTTTTCAATTATTTTTCAAAAATTTTCTATGTTCAAAGAAATAATTTTCATAATTAAATTTAAATCTATCTATCGTCCTCCGCAAATCTAAAAGTTAAATAAATTTTTTAACGAATTTAATGTATCACTTTAGTTCAATATTTCTAAGTTCAAATTAAAATAATTTTTCTTTCAAAATTATTAAAAAATATCAACAAATTTATATTGATACTTATATTTAATTTATGCTGTATTGTAATTAAGTCAACTATCCCCTTTTCTAGTCGGGTGTGCTCTTAAAATGTTAAAGGTCAACTTATTTGTTCTTCTTTGTCAAATGTTTACTCTTATTGTTATAATGTTTTTTCAAGTTCTTCAAAATTGTCTACTTTCTTCTATTAACTTGTTCTCTGGTTGAAACTCAATCAAATCTATATACCTAACAAATTTATTGGTGGGGGTAAAATGTGGTTTTTATAATCTCTGTTGCTGTAGAATTTTTAAAATGTTTCAGATCAGTAAAATAATATTTTCAATTTCTGTACATAATTATGTACAGAAATTGGAAATTATTTTAGGGTCACAGAAAACAAGTTTCTAAATGTTTTAGATCAAAATATAATAATTTTCTGTGTTCTGGGTCAATTAGGGCAATTTCTGGGCCGGTGACCTTTTTTGACCTTTTTCTGACTTTTTACCTTTTCTGACCTTTGACCTTTGACTCTTTCGTGACTTTTATTTTAGACAAAAAAAAAAGTAGCTTTTTTCTAACTGCTTTTGCTTGAATGCTGAAGCAGTTATTTGTTAAATATTTTCTTGTAATTTTTGGAAAACACTAACTAACATTTGTATTTATATTTTAACCACTTTGCTCTTTGTGTTTGATAATCCCAACAAAACTGAAGTATAGACGTAATATTCTACAATCAAATGTTATAGTATCTCAAATAACATCTTTTAATGCATTAAGTTAATCTTAAGTTTGAAGTCTATTTTTAATAAATTTTACCTTTTGTTGACCTTGAAATGCTTACAATGATTTTCCACATTTTAATATCAAACTTGCTTGGCAATAGGTTGGAGTGTTAGGAATCTGTAAAATGATCCTCTTTGGTCACTTTCTCAGGAAATGATTACAACCAATAGGGACTTGTAGTTCAGAAGAAAATCCATAGATTCCATGTAAGCAAATCCTCAACCGTTCTTTACTGGCTTTGTCTTTTGTTAAGTCAATATTTATCGCCTCTTATCCTCGGTCAAACCCGTAAGACGGCAATGACCATTGCAAAGTAGAGAATTAACCACTCAACATCCTGGCAAGGTTCGGCCAGAAGCGATTTGGTATATTAACCTCATCGACATAGTCAGGGAAAAAGCGCACCAATTTCCTTAAGATATTTTATCATCCTTCTATTCCAAAAATCATAAAAGTAACATAAAAGTATATAAAACAAAAATAAAGAAATAGCAATACTATTTAAATTTACTTTTTTAAAAATAAATTAAGGAGTTCATTTACATTAGATCCGTATCTCATTATGAACTATATATAAATCATCAACATTACACATCAAAATTTCCATATTATAATCTATATTTTATTAAAAAATAATTAAAAGTATTGGCAATTACAATAATAATTATTAATTCAATATATCAAAATATTAATTAACAAATATAACTTTCATTAAAAATAAACAACTTATTTTAAAACATAAAATATTGAAATAAAACGGCTTTAAATATTTTACAAGATTATTTTTATTATTATTATTATATTCTTAATCTTTATATGTTATTATTATTATATTATACAATATTAATTTAAATAAATTATTAAGACATTATTATTATTAGATAAATTTAATTATCTATTATATTATTATATATCAACTATAATATTTTTACCTTTGGTAGGTGGAAAAGTTTGTGTGAGAAACTTCTTTTGCTATCTCACTAATATATAATTTCTGTTTTTAATTTATATTTAAATTTTATAATTAAATGGAAAAATGAAAATAACACCTTGAATATAAAATGAAATATTAAATATATGTTATAAATAAACATCATAAATATTTAAATAGAAAAAAAATATATGAATGTTTCACTTTTCAAAGAAACTTTCAATTTAATTCCGCGCCTATAACACAATACGTAAAGCTATTTCTTTAGCTGTTATCTAAGCAAGTATCAGGCCCAAACGAATGAATATTCTTATGGTCTAGCCTTTTTAAAAAATCGCTTTCCCCATGTCCCTCTCGTCCCCTACTCTATCTCTCTAAATGTATTCCCTTTCTGTCCCGTCATCATCTTCTCCTCCTCTCTCAACTTCTCCTGACGTAAGCTAAAATGTTATTGGGAAACAATCCAATTTAAATCCAGATGGATTCCTAATTAGATGTATTTAGGAAGGATTTTAGATATAGATATCCCAGATGGGAAATTGTGTGCACAGACCTTATTTCAAATCTTTGCTCATTTACATCCAAAAGCTTAAAGACGTGTCCGATTCAGGACTATTAAAAAAGATATTAAAACAAGAAAGTTAGTTAAACAAAAATTGAAATGTAACTGAAACTGAGAAGTGTAATGCAAACGAGATTCTTTCTTCGAATAATTAGTTTTTAATACGATAATAAACTAAAGTTCTGATTTCAATATTGTGAAATATATAATATTATAAATATTATAATATACTATATAGTATATATAATAT
This sequence comes from Trachelipus rathkii, assembly GCA_015478945.1. Taxonomy (NCBI): domain Eukaryota; kingdom Metazoa; phylum Arthropoda; class Malacostraca; order Isopoda; family Trachelipodidae; genus Trachelipus; species Trachelipus rathkii. The sequence continues at coordinate 27,406 of JABUQX010026350.1, forward strand.
ATATAATATAATATAAATATTATATATATTAAACTTAAATATATATATAATATATATATAATATATATATATAATATATATATTGTATATATTATTTTTATATATAATTAATAATATATAATATAATAATAACTATATAATATATATATATTAAGTATATATATATATATATTATATATATAATATATATATATATCATATAGCTATATAAATATATATATTATATATACATAATTATATAATAGTATAAATAATATATATATATATATTATATATTAATATAAACTATTATAAAGAGAAATTCGGTCTCTTCTCTTTAATTAAAAATAATCTTAAGATTTTATTGGTTTAATAAAGTTTTGGAACTTATTTTTGCAGAAAACAAGCAATGGTTAATTATTGAATAAATAAATAATATAATATAAAAATACCTGACTAGGGGGGAAAAATTACTAAGTAAGCTTATCCACAAATAATTAGATTAATAATAAATAATAATAATAATAATAATAATAATTAATAATAATAAGTAAATAATAATACATAATAATAATAATAATAATAATAATAATAATAATACATAATAATAAAAGTGTAAACTCACGTTAATTGTATTGTAATCATTTAGCAAAACTTGGTGAAATATTTCAATTAAATGTAAATAAAAATAAATTCCGTAGAAAATGTTGAAAGTAATGTTCAAAAATTGCAATATATAGTATTAAAAATATATTATTTGAATTTTTAATTAATATTAACTAATATTTTGTGTAATGAAAAATTCTTGCACATTTCCATCCACACACACGCTGGCGCACACATCGCCATAATAAACACACTATATACACACACACGAATATATTTATTATATAATAGATATATAATATATAGTAATCATATTTACTAATAATAAATAATAATATATAGTGACACTTATAATACCTAATATAAGATATAATACTATATATATATATATTATAATAATATAATATTTACTATATATAATATAATAATATATAAATAACATATATATATAATATATATATAATATAATATATATATAATATATAATATATAATAATATAATATATTATATTATATAGTATTATATAGTATAATAATTAATTATATATATAATTATTATTATAATATAATATTATATATATAATATAATATATATATATATATTTAATATATATATATATATATATATATATATACTATAAATATATATAATATATATATTATATATATATATAATATATATATTATATAAATATTATATATATATATATTATATGAATATATATATATATTATCAAAATTCCTAGGAAACCGAATTTATTAAAAACTAAATGCAAAAAGATATCAAAATTCTTTCTATTGCAAACGTTTGTTTGTTGCAACATACCTATTCAGTACATTTATTCACATGCTTAGGGCTTATGTGAGATTAGAATGGGCTTGGTGTACTGAATTCCTAATTAATGTAGAGAATCTAGAGATTAGTTCGAATGGAAATTGTTATGTGTTTGAAAGCTGTCATCTTCTGTTGTAGGCTAGTTTGATCTACGTAGTCGACGTTACCGACAGAACATTTGTATTTATAAATTATGTGACACCTAATTTTCATAATATATACTTTCTTTAATCTTAGAAAAAGTTGCCAGTTGAGTTGTTGTTGTTGATAAAAAATATAAGAAATTTGAACAGTGGAAAATTTTTGTTTAGATTGTTTCTATTCTGGAAGTGAAAATCACTGGAAAGCGATCTAATGAGAGGAAGCCGAGCATAGACAGAAAGTTTGGGGACATCGTAAGTAGTTGTTTAAAGGCGGTATGTTATCAAGAAAAGAAAAGAAAAAAAAATTGTTTTCAAATAGAGTAGAAAAAAAGGTATAATAGAAATTTTAAGATTTAAAATATCTTAATGGAAAAACTTCCATTATAAAGAGATATTTAAAAGGATATTTGTAAAAAGAGATTCAACATTAAAGCTAGTCAAATAGCTATGATCATAAAACAGGTTCTAAACAAAGGATGAAAATTCAAGGTAATCTTTAACAGTGTAATAAAAATGATAAAATAGGTCAAAAAAGGAATATTTGTTTTATAGGTTTTGGGTAAACCATACAGAAGGTCAGAAAGAGAACTAGATATGTAAAGTGAACTGTAATAGTGAGAATTTTTTTTTATTATTATTGTTTTTTTTAGAGTGCAAGAAGTAATTATTGTCTTCAATATTGATTACGTATCTAAAAATGTCTTCATATAATAGTTTAAATATCTGATGGCAGTTAAAAGATTTTAAAATTTAAAAGTGTAGTAATCTTTGTCCAAAATAATTACTTCTTGTCCTTTATCCGGTCTAACTTTAAGGGAGTTCTTGGCGTTTTTTAATTTATTGAGAATCCCAAAATCCTTGAATGACATAATAAGGAAGAAAACTTTCCTTGGTTTAAATTTAAAAATAAAATCTGAAAACCACATTTTTATATCATCTATAAATCTATTGTTGTCATCGATAGAGTTAGAAGGTACTGTACTATATATATATTGGCCAAACATATTTTCATTTTTCTCTTTCATCAATTGTGAAATTTCTTTTTTGTTTGAATTTATGTTGTTTCTGTAAAAAAACTGCAAGAGGAGCAAATGAGACATTTTTTTTGCAACATAGGGAGATTTATTGTAGAATACATTCTGGTACTTTTGTTTTTACTTTAATTTAAGAGTGTCATAATTACATATGTCAGTTAATTTCTCTTCTACCGTAAGACTGAGCAGTGAGATTTTGAAACAAGTGTTATAAATAAGTTACTCATCAATGCAAAATCATCTATGAACAAACTTGTAAAATAGTTTTTAATATTTTCTTCAATAATTCAAGATATACATAAACAATTTGTTTAAATTTCTTGTCTAGTCGCACACATGTAAAAATTAATAATTCTTTAATTAATATTAATATATCAATAGAAGTTATATATAAATTAAATTTATATATAAATATAATATTATCATAAATTATATAACTATTATAATATAATATAATATTATATAATATATATAATATGATAATATATTAAAAATAATATATAATATATATAATAATATATATAATTTATATAAATTTAATATATATATATATATATATATATATATATATATATATATAATATAATAGTGTCCATAGTGCCCATAGTGCCCATAGTGCCCATAGTGCCCACAGTGCCCATAGTGCTTTTAGTGCCCATAGTGCGCATAGAGCCCATAGTCCCCACAATACAAGTGTTTAAAGATTAAGAATGTTTTGAGTAGAGTTACAATACAAATGTTTTCTAAATACGCCAGTGCTCAAAGAAAATGAGGTTTCAGAGGCAACAAGGTCACATCTGAGCTAGAATATACTTCGCATTTTTAAGACTTGAAATAAAGTTTTATTTATAAATCAATATTGAAAATAATATTTACTTACAGATTTTAATTATTCAATATTTTTCATAATATAATATTACTTTTTGTATAAAAGTTATTGAAATTGTACTGTTTAGCAGAGTTTTAGAAATGCTTATAAAATTAAATAAGTTAATCTATTTCCTTTAGAGAAAACCAATTAGAGAGAATTTATTTTAAAATTGTCATTTTTCGGCAATTTTTTTTTGTAGCAAATGTTAGTTTTGATGTAAAGTTCTTTATATTTTTAATTTCCCTTATAATTTGTATTAAATGCTGTCAATTCTACTATAATATTGTATTTTACAGCAATTTTGTAACTTATTCTATAAAATGTATCGTTTATCTTTGTCTAAGACCTATGTTATAGAATTGCATTTTTGCGGATCAATTTCTCGTTTTTTTCATTTAAAATAAGTATGATGCTTCATAAATTATTAGCTCGCATGTTAGCGAGGAAAATTAATGTGTTTAAAAGTAATGAATTTAACTGCTTGTGTGCGAAGTTGCTAAATATAGTTGAAAGCGTTTTTAGAAATTTATTCTATCCAAATCACAATTTGAATTTCATTATACTTACGAGAGAGAGAGAGAGACTTCAAGAGAATTACTACAGAGGCCAGTGAAGAGGAGGAACAAGCAGCTGCAGAAAAAATTACTACAGGCCTTCCCTTACAACAACAAGCAATGTTAGTCGGGGAAGAAGAAAGAAATAACTACAAGATCTCCTCTACAACAACAAACCTTGTTAGTCGGGGAAGAAGGAGAAGAACTCCCATCTCTTCCGCTCTTCTTGTCAAAGAAGCCAAGCCCTTTTCAGCCTTTAAAGAGGCCGAGCTCTCTTTCGCCTACAAAGAGGCAGAGCTCTCTTCAAAGAGGTTGAACTCTCTTCTGTCCATCAAGAGGCAGATCACCTCCAACGGCCACAATAGAATTGGCCTCTTCCACGGACTGCAGAATTGGTCACTACAATTCATGAAGTGGAGGAAGAAGAAAAAGAAATAACTTTTCCAGCACTCCTAGCACTTAAACATTGGTGACCCTTGAAACCGAATACCTTCTGCAGCAGCAGTTCCACATAAGCAGAAGTCTCTCTTATACAGTGACGCAAGCAGACAACCTACTACTTAAAATCAAAGAAGCAAAACCCCCCTAATGAGGTAGAAAAAGATGCCTTCTGACGACGAAGAGACTTAGCGGTCCCCAGCAGAGGAAGGTGAAACCATCGCCGGGATCAATGTTAAACCTTCCGTGTTTCCCGATGCTTCCTTTCCAACCTGGTATATAGTCTTAAAAGCACAGTTTTAACGTGGAAAAATTACTTCGGAGAAGACAAAGTACTTACACGCTCTCTCCCAGCTTCCAACAGATGTCGTGGATCTTCGGATATCGAACTTCCAGCAACCTTCAATTCTGTTCTTCATTTCAAGTGTGCACTGATCACAAACCTCTTGTCTCAGCTTTCTACAGTAGGAATCAAGCAAAAGTGATCGGCAGTAACGTCATCTTTCTGTCTTAACAGAATATGTCTTATCAATGACATATCTTAGGGGTGATGATAACATTGTGGCAAATGCTTTTTCCCGGATATTCTCGGTAAGAGTAGATGCTTTTAATTTACCTTCCATCGCCCGTTTTCAATCAACGGATGAAGAAACTATTACTTTTCAGGAGCGTCTACATTCTTACCCTCTACAGAATAATCCTCAATTAGCTTTTATACGACGATTTTTGACAAAACTTTGTCGTGAACAGATTTTTAGCAATTTTCATTATATGTCTCATCCTTGAGTTAAGACTTCTCTGAGGTTTGTCAAGACTAGGTATTTCTGGCCTAACATGGATCGTGACATCAGAATTTTGATTAGCTCTTGTCAGCAGGGCCAAATTTCAAAGATTCCGCGACATGCTAAACCACCTATTGAAGATATGGAAATCCCGTCTCAACGTTTTGAAACAGTACATTTCAAAACCTGGGAGAATTACCCCTATCCTCCTTGACCGATACTTCAGCTCCGGTTTTCAGATATCTACTCACGTGCATTGACAAGACACTAAGTGGACAGAAGTAATTCATCTAGTGAATATGACTTCAAAATCTGTTGCGTTTGCCTTCTTGCAGTGGATATCAAGATGATATAATTCCTTTTTATGGTCTGAAGAAGTTGTCCTCAAATAGAAATAAGTTTCAGATCCTTTGGAAGCCGTTAATCAAAATTTAAGCAAATAAATGCTATTTCTAAAGATCTCAAAAAAAAACAATTATTTCTAAGCTTTGCACCCACAAGAGAGCGAAAATATAAATCATGTTATCAAAGAAGTTTACTACTTAATTCAACCTAAAACTTCATGGCAACTTTTTCAAAACAAAGTGTAAGATTTTTTATTTGAATATGAACGTTCAAAAACATTTCCCTATATACACATAGGCAAGACCGATGCAAAATTGAAACATAAACAAAAAC
>JABUQX010026351.1:0-55563 GCA_015478945.1 Trachelipus rathkii
TTGAGTTTTCCTCAAAACATCTCTATTATTCTCCTCTGAGTCATCTTGTAAACTATATTTACTATTTTTCCTAATATTCCACATATTTCTTGGTTGAAATGTCATCTATTAAAAGAACTATATCTCCTTCTTTGTGTGATTCCTATTCTGCTAACATTTACTTCTTTTTTTGCAATAAAGGACATTATTCTTTGGATCATCTTTTCCACAATAATCAGCAACGATACTGAACTTGTTCCATCTTTTTATATAATATACAATCTTTGTCTTGAATAAACCTGATGGTATATTAGAAAAGATTCAATAATTGAGTGTGCCTTTGAGACGGGTTAGATAGAGTGATTTTATGTGTACAAAGCTTCTGGAAGTTTCTAAATCATTTGAAAATTCCTGTTATGTTCTATTTATTATAATGAATTCTTTCTACAAGAACAAATGTGTATCAAGGTTATCATCTGTCAACCATTATTGGCTGTTCTTAAGAGTGAAGCTTGTAAAGGTATATTTCTTACAGTTTCTAATAGTATCCTCTCAAAAGAACCCCTCCTTTATGAAACTATGAGGTGGTTTGAATAATCCACCTGTATTGTTTATTTGCTCTCTGAAGTAAAAATTAGTTTAACTTACTTATTATTCCAACACTGTTGAGACACTTGTCTTTTATATTCTTGTTACTTCTACATAATGTTCATATTACCCTATAATATTCATGAATCGGAAGCATTTTCACATTATCGCTCTATCGGCGTATAAATCTTTCTATGAGCATTGATTAAGCAGCATTCAGTATTAATGAATTAACACATCTAAATGTATGGCTCTACTGCCTTATAAACTGAAGAATATTTAATCCATATGCGTTTTTCTCTTATCATTCCTCTTCCCCTTACTAAAAAAAAGGGCCAAAGGCATTCTAACCATACTGTAAATGGTGGTACAATAATCATTTAATCTATCCTTGGTGTCAATTATTTCTCGTAACTCGAGTCAATGCTGATCTAAGGCTTTGAGTAATGGAGCTTCCTACACTATATATGCAATCTATTTAAAATCTTCTATAAATACTTCTAACTTAGCTCCGAAGTGGATATAAACTATTTTTTCTTCTTTTAAACATATTATAACAAAAGAGTTCTTGTTTCCCTCAATGCCCATTTAAGTTGTATGGTAATTGTCTTCCAATAATTAACATTGTGTAATAGACTACTTTGGCAAGATGAATTGGATGTTTAAAAATTTTGTGTGCATGTTCGTCCACGTTTTTGATCCACTACCCTCACTCCTACTCATCAATCTATATTTTCTCATCATCATCTATAAATGGTAGGAATTTTCCCAATTTTGTTGACAATGTCTTATGTTTGCTAAGGAGGAAACCTGAAGATTTATTATTTGTGTATTTGTATATATCATGAAATTCTTTATTTTGTACATCGCTATAATTGTAAAGCCTTATTCAAGAGCACGACTCTTTTTATATTCTGTGATGTCCTATAGCACCTCTTATTCCAGGCTTTTTTATTCAAATTTGCTTTATTCAAAAATTTTTTAACCTTTTGTTTTTAATTTTCAGTACCAATCTGAGACAGAATTAAATAGTCTTGTCTGTCCGAAAAACTTGTCTATGTGAGTTTTTATAATGGTGGCTTATTACAGGTTTTACTTTTTTTTATATTTCAAATCTTATTTTCTTTCATTCTTAATGTTTTTTTCTTTTATTTTGCCTTTAAGCAATTGAGCTTTGTCTTTGTACAAAAATATCTGGAACCATCGCTCCGGAAATAGTAATGCTCATATCCAACTTCATTACTAGATATATAATGCGCTTACTTCTAATAAATCTGCCAATAATTAAGCTTACTGGTACATAAATTCCATTGAGCTTATATTTGTTTCTGATCTAAATAAAATTAACTCTGTAATTACTTGATAATAATTCGAAGAGTGAACTCTATTTAAACTTTCATTAGATTCATTTTAATTAGAGAGTAGCTCAATTGCACTATCTGAAATTCCATTGAAATACTCTCTGTTAGTTCATATCTCTAATTCAATGACTTTTAAAATTTCTGTATCCTCTCTGAACAGAACTAAAATTTTTAGCTGCACCAATTTATTCACATTGCATAAAGTTAACATCATTTTATTTAATGTGTAATCTATCTACGCTCTTTAGACTTATTACCCACCAATAAAATTGAACAATATATTTCAATCATTACTCTCTTTTCCATGTACTTATAGTATGCTCGAGCGATATCTCATATATTGCAAATTTTATATGGTGCACCATCTGAAATAATGTAATTCTACCATCCCTTTTATACTTTAGACAATTTGGTCTTGTATGTGCCTAGGAACTGAAAATCATTTAGCTATCTAAGCATTTATACGCGCGAGTTTAATCTATACAAATTGTGTTTTCTTTCTAACTGAATCTTCATACATCAACTCTAGTGTTAACTCGTTGTTCTAATACGTATCCTTGGCATACCTATTTGAAGATATCTATTTGCTACTAGTAGTACTGATTCTATTAATAAAACCCAGTTGATAAAATATAGGTATAAACATGCAACTTGAGTATACTTCTTTTCTGAAGTGAGTACAAATTTTTTTTATTTTTTATGTGGTATTATCTTATTTATTCCCTGAGCTTTTCATTATATCACTTTAATCCGGTGCGCCAACTTAATCTATATTAGCTTATTTGAATTATTTACTTACAAGGATAATATTATTTTCTATTAAAATACTTTGGCTTATTAAAGGTCGTTTGAGAGTGATTAATAAAAATAATGGATAGATGAGAGGTACTAGCTCACAAATGCCGAATATTGTATATAATTATCCAACATAATTTTTAAAATTCTTATAACTTTCTTTAATTAGAGAGTTATTGCTACAGCTCGTCCTCATATTTCTAGATCACAGACGTTAAACAATCATCTTAACAATATGAAATTTCTTAATATATTGTAAATTGACTTTTAATATTTTTCTTGTTCTTCTGTGTGTGTTCACCTTCCAGAGGGTAATGAAGTTTGTTCAGACAATGAAAGTCGTCTGAGTGGTCGGCATTATAATTACACTTCAAATATATATAGAACTTTAAAGCCCTTGTTATTTTGTTCTTCTGGAGTTATATTATTTCTAAATTACTATTCTGGAACCATAAGACGAGCGTGATTACTTTCTTTGTCAGTAATCCTGTATTTGATAAAACATCTTCTCTATATCTGCTATGAAAGCATATTTCTTTTCTGAAACTTAAAAGGATGCCTTGTAGTTTAAAATATAGCTGCCCTGTGAGTAAACTATAATTTACCGAAATACCATATATATTGGCAAAGCTGCATCTATAATACTACCTTAATTTTTTTCTTGTTGTGAGATGGACTTACGATCTATGGTGGTGTTATAATACGAATCTGTCGCATTGTTTAATAGTTCAATGTTGCTTTCATACTTGGTTCTGCAAAATTTAGTTTTAACATTTTCATTATATGCTATCACTATAAGACTGGTAGCAAAATATTCTTTGTTGCTTCTTAAAAATTTACTTTTTCCGTGAGAACAGTCCTTGCCTAATGCTTGATTTTTTGTTATTAGGAAAAATGCTGATTTCCTTTTTTAAATGGTAAACCAACTTGAAAATTACCTGTAATTGTTCTTTGTAATTAATGCATTTTCAACCTTATTTTTCCACCTTTGATCTTCTACACTGTCACATACTTGCTCAGGATTCTTAAAACTCTTCTTTGATCAATATTTTTCAAGCACATTATCATCTTTCTAAAGCTTTTTTGTTTAGGCATTAAAACTGAAACTGTAATGGCCATCTGGTGTCGAACCTTGTAAAGCCCATCCAAATGAATACTTAACGCTGCAAAGGGATAGTTATAATGGCCTTCCACTACTTCAATGGGTTTTATTAACAATTTACTTTGATTCATCCTTATTAAAAATCCAATTTTTGATTCTATAAAATTGAAGGGCACATGATTCAAATATTCTAATCAATTTATATCTTTGATAGATGGACTTTCTTCCATTTAAAGGGCCATTTCTTTGCAGTATATATTATTATGGTTTCAGATTTCCTCATCTCAAAGGTAAATAATTGTAGATTATTTAAAATTTATGTTTTTATTTTATGTTGTCCATACATGGTAGTATATCTATATCTTTCTGATGGTTTCATATATGACATAAACCTAATCTGCAAGCTAAATTTAAGGTCCATAAAACATGCTGATAAATATGTATCTAAACCCATGTATGTTCTTAATACTTTATCTGTTACCTTTAAGCTTTCATTTTACTGGAGACTTCACAGATTTAAGAAGCTTTTATGTATCTTACTTTTGTGCTGAAAAGGTTTTTGCTTCATTACTTCTGATTCCTTTTGACTCTACTTTCCTTATCTTTATCTTCTAAATTCACAGTGAATGCTGCTGGTGAGATATTTGAACAAATCTTGCTCTTTGGCACTATTTATTTTTCTCTATTCAGAAATGTTAAATGTTTCTCCTCATTTTTCACAATTATACGGCATTTTATCTAAGTTATATAAAAAATTTGAATCTTCAAAGAAGAACAAAATTTACTTATGTATGCCTTAATAATTAACTTATAAATAATTCACCTTTCTAAAATATCTTATCTAGGATTTTACATTAAGTATAGCTATATTATCCGCTACACATACCGTAACCTGTCAAACTTAGATTTATCTATTATTATTACCTCTCTCTCACTAAATAAAATATAAGCTATGAATGTCGTTATATTATTCATATTATTATCTATTATTCTATCGGTCATTATTATTTTCTTTTGTATAAAGGGTGACTTACCTTTTTCACTTTGTATTTTGGCTTTGTTTGGGTTTTTGTATCAATGCCAAGTTCTCCTTGCTTCTTTTTCACAAACTTTGTTAATTTTTTGGCTTACTTTTTATTTTTCATACTATTATTTTGAAATTTAAATTCACTTATCACGCTGCTTGTAGGGAAGGTTTTTAACTATTCTAGTAAATGCCCATAAAATTAATACACAAGGCATATGCATGCTATATTGCATATATATGGAATAAAGTCAATTAAAATAATCTGACATGGGCTAAAGCAGCTATTTTAATTTCATTCCAGTCTTCTAGACTTTTTCAAATATGTATTTGCAAAACTTGTGTCATTTCCATAATTGTTTTTCGAGTTTTCTACTGCTTTTTATAACTTACTTTTTCATGTCCAATGCATACAACTTCTACTATAATTTTTCTGCTTTACGTACTCTAACATAATTTAATAACAAGGCTTATTCATTTTTACGTTCCACATTTTCCTATAATAGTTTTAAAACTAGCATAAACATCTTTAAATTCTAGTTGGATCTCTTTTCATTAAATATTTCGGCTCACTAATGTTGAAGAGGAATTATAAAAAGGCCTACTCACTTCTAACCTAAGTTTAATAATTTCTACTAATTTAGATTCCACATATTATTTTTCTTAAATTGTATTTTAGTTTTTCTGAAAATTGTTATTTTTATTTCATTTTTTTACAGAAGTATCGCTAATACTGAAAATTGGATTTTCTAATTTTGTTCAATTTTTATATAGATCTGCTTCAAATTTTTTATATGATACGTGTTGGTAAGACTTGCAATCAAGCTTCTAGTATCCCTTGTTTTAGCCAAGTATTGTTCATGCTCTTGATTTTAAATTTTTACTTTTTTCTATCTCAAGTAACAAAGATTGGGCTATTGCACCTTTTGAACTAGCTACACTTGCTTTACTCACTTTACTTGATACATTACTAGCACTGTCTTGTGGCATAACCCTTGGCTCATATTTACTCATATATTATGTCAGTTTTTAACTCATAATATGGCTTTAGTTTTAGTGTAAGCCACTGCTGTATTTTATCTGCCTCTACAGATTCTGAAATTAATTCACTACAAGAATTTTTTAATGATTCTACTTTTGCATCTAATGTTAATTCATCCGTTTTAATTTCGAGGTTTAAATCTAAGTCGTTTAAGAAAGCATGCCATAATTTGCCTTTAAATAATGGTTAATTTTATAAAGGTAACTGCTGCTAGTCTTTCCTAAAGGAACCTTAAAACCCCTTCATTTGTTCACTAGCTTCTATATTTTCTATTTCGCTCATTTTTTCTTTTTTATTATTATTATATAAACAAAAAAATATTAAAACTAAATATTGTATCAAATTCTTCATGAATAAGGAAGGATTTATTTTTTAACAAATTATATATATCCAGATAAATTCTAATATTTCATATATAAAAGTTTACCTATAATATTTTTTTTATTTATTTATTATTTTTTTTTGCTAATGCCTTATTTAACTTATTTTGTCAATCGGGGCATGATCATCTCCATCTGAGTGGACAGCTTGGTGTCCTCTCATCAAGCTTCTATATTAAAAACTAATATTTATCAGGTGATCGAAAAGTCTCTATCATCATTTCTTCTACCAATATTAATATATCATATCGAGGAAAATATTCGAACAGCCTTAAACAAAAGTATTATAGAGACATATATGCACGAAAACCTATAAATTATAAATAGTACATAATCTAAATGTTAAAGAATACGAAGATGTAATTATCTTGGAGTAATTATCCATGAAAACTGGCAATGGCGTGGTAGGCCCCAGCTGACAAGGTAAAGTTTAATTCAATAAAATCATAAAATATTAGGTAAAAACTAGTGAAAGCTTGGACTTAATCCACCCATTTTTGTCTTTTAAGTGTTTAAAAAAAAAATTTTTAGTTAATATTATAAGCTAGTTTTCTCATGAGTATATTTAATACCTGTTATAAAATATAATATAATATCTAAATTACTGATGTATTGGATCTTAGAATCGCTGAGCTTTAGGGTGGGTGTAAATTAAGAATATAATCTTAATTTACCGTAAACGACTGCTGCCTTTATAACTAAGTTGTATGCTTGTAAGATTATTCGTACTTTAATATTATGAATAGTGCTAAAAATTATCCTTATACTTAAATTCTCTTTTGTGAATCTCACTTTTGTTACAGGTTTCTTTGATGAGTTCATAATTTTACATTCTATGGCTTTTTTATTCATATATTATGATGTAGATTGAAGAATTCAATATTTGCTAGTTATTTCCATCTTAATAGTTCTTACTATTGTGAAATCTAGCAACCATCCATGAAATTAGGTTGCTTCACTAAGTCTTTTTTGCAATAATTGGTCTAATGTTGATTGAGTAGAATTCAATATGCTGTGATATATAACTTTGCCTTTTTATAATCTTTGAGTTTTACTTAGCATAAAGTTAACAGATTTGTTGTTATATCTCACAGCCTTGCGTTTGTAGTATCTGCCATTCAGCTATAATGTTAGCTTGCAGATGAGTTGCTATCCTAATTATAAGTTTTATCTTAGATATTCGGCTATTCTTGAAGCCTTTATTTCTCAGTTGCATATAAGCCCTTATTTTTCTAACACCTAGTCGCATATACCAATAAGTTACTGAATTTCCTGCACAATTTTTCTTTCTATGTGTTGCATATCATATTTTTATGCTTGTCTAACATTCTATATATTTTTTGGTATATAAAATTTTTGATAACCGCATTAGTGATGCTTCATATAGTATCGAAATTCTTGATTTTTCCTTTTTATTTTTTATTTATGAGTTATTATGTATTTTTTTCTTATATTTATAATGCAAAATATAACATATATAATAATATAATATATAGTTATATTAAGTAGTATATTATAATATATATACTTATATTATATATATATTATATTCACTAAAATATATATTATATATATAGTCTTTAAATAATGGATAGTAGAAAGTATAATTTAACTATAATATTAATATATAGTAGTTATACAGCCGTCTAAAAGTCGGTGACTTGGGACCAGCTTTCTGAACACACTGACTCCCAACAGTGCTTCCACTTTGTAAGCATTCTTGGAATTTTTTTTTCCTCTGAACATTCAAGGCCATATACGTAGTTAATTAAGCAAAAACAAAAGACTAAAAGGGGTTTGAAAAAGGTTTTGATTAAAAAAAGTATTTAATTAACCACCCTTCTACACCTGTACTCACTCCGTATGGAGGGGTAATTGCATCGGACACCATAAGTGAAAGGAGTGAAATGGACCACTCATTTATATATTCCTACTTTATGTTAAATATCAATCTGATATTATTTTAATTTTGACTTAATAATAATAATAATAATTATCATAATAAAATGTAATAAGATTAATAAAAATGAATCAATAAGAATAATGACAGTAAAGGAATAAAAATAAGGTGGTCCCATTCACCCCTCTCCGCTCAAAATATTTTGACACTTTGAGAATTAATATTTTTTTTTATAGATTAAGTCAAATTCATTTTTTTTTTTTTATTTTTCACTTAATTAAGTAACTGTTTTTTATATATTTAAATTAATTATAACGTAATAAAAAAGTCAATAATAATACTAAAATACGAAAAACATGGTGGTCCGAGTCACCCATCAATTTTTACGGGTGTGAATCGGACCAAGTTAGGCCCCGTGATTTGGCCACTAATATGGTTTGAAACAAAAATTTACTTTGCCAGTTTAAAGCTAACATGCCCGAGTGTATCCACCCTGAATTAAAATCCATTCACAATTTTCATTTTTATAACAAAGTTGAAAAAACTCACATTTTTCAAAGTGAAATTCTATTGAAGGCATTTTGTTTTTTCTAATATTTTGTAACATTTTTTAAAAATATACCAACTTTCTAGAATATAAAGTATGATCAAATAAAACTTGGTCTACTACCGTGTTGCCGGGGTTCTATTCCATAAAATTGAAGCGATCAGAAAAAAACACATATATTTTTTTTTTAAGTATTTTTATTTCATGAGAGTGGACCGATCAACCCCTCCTAAATAGAGGCACGGTAGCCCAGTACGACTTGCCGCCAAGACCTTACGTATATATATTCATTTAGTAGAGGTATAGTGTATAGTAATGCTATTATATTATATTATGTAATATTATATAATATATATATATATATAATTTATGATATTCTTTGTATAAGACGATATATATTATATAATATAATAATATATATATATTAGTATATCTATATATCTATATATTTAATATATATAAATTATATATATAGTAGTATATATACTATGTAGATATATATTAAATTATTATGTATACTTATATATATATATATAATATAATAATATTATATTATATATATATAAATATCTATATAGTATTATAATATAATATGTATTATAATAAGGTATATAGTAATATATATATTATATAATATAATATATAGTAGTATATATTATATAATTATTATTAAGTAATAATAGTAGTATACTAATATTAATATATATATATATATAATACTATAATATAAGTATATTATATGTATATAGTATAATAATATATATACTGTAATATATATATATCTTATATATTATTGAGTTTTAATATATCCATAACAATTCTTATTATTTGTTCAATAAATCGGGCAAAATTTAATATTCCAACAATATGCTTTTAGGTTTATGCAAAATCAAAATAAAATATTTAAATTTTTGCCTTAATTAATTTGAACAAATATTAAGAATTTTTGGATAATATTAAAAAACCCAATATATAGTATATATAATGTATAGTAGTGTGTGGTTTATAGTATATATAATTATATATATATATTATTATAGTATATATATAAATATACAATTTTATATATTCTTATATAAGCATATATATATATCCTTAATATATATAGTATATTACTTAATTGATATAAGGCACCGTGGACGTATTCTTATGATATATGAATATTAGGCTAAAATTGTAAATGTCATATATATACCTATATAAAAGTATTATTATAATATATCTTATTATATTATATAATTGTATACTAATATTATTATTGTATTATATTATCATAATATATTATAAAGTATAATATATATTATTTATATATTTATTTATATATTAGCGTCCTGGTCTGGGTGTTATTGCGGGTCACGTGTGCTAATTAGGAGGGAGATGATAATCGGTCACACAATCTTAATTAAGAGTAAATATATACTATTCTAAAGAAATATATATATGTTTTTTTCGCTCACAAAATCCTCCGTGTAGTAGTACTACAAGTTTTGTTTAGATCATCTTTAATTCTAAGAAAGTTTTTTATATTTTTTAAAAAAATGTTACAAATTAGGGTATAAAATGCCCCTTCAATAGGAGATTTCACTTGAAAAATGTGAGTTTTTTCAACTTTGGTTAAAAATATTTGGAATGGATTTTAATTATGTTTTCAGTGTATACACTGAGTATATGTTTAGCCTTTAAACTGGCAAGAGTAAATTTTGTTCCCAACCAGTAATTTTAAGTAGCTGAAATCACGGGCCTATACTTGGTAGCGATTCACCACCCGTAAAAATTATTGGGGGTGAATCGCGGTGACAGCATTGGGTGTATTTTTCGCGTATTTTACGTATCTATTCATTCAGATCTAGTGAGTATACGAGTACAATATTAATTTAAATGATACTAAGGATCATAATTGTAGAGGATATACTTAATTTGTAAGTGAAAATAAATAAAAAAAAATGTAAATTTATATAAAAAATAAATCAGAATTTCAAGATATGTTGTTATGACAAAAAATTTTGTAGTGCGGAAGAGGGGGTGAATTCGGACCCCTTATTGGTTATTCTTATTTTAATTTATCATTTACCATTGAAACATTGTTATTCACGCAATTTGAAGTACCAAAGAAGAATTAATTATTGATATTAAGTAAAAAAATTAAAATATAAATGTGAAATGTTATGCATAAAAATGAGGAATTTTATAAACTAGATCTGGTTTCCACCGATTCACCCTCAATGGTGTGTCCGATTAACCACTCCACGGTCAGGTCTGAAGGGCTTTAATTAAAACTTTAATAAAACTTTTTATATTAGAGATTACATTATTATTTTTTTGTGTGCTTACTTACCTATAAACTAAATGGTCCTTGAAATGTTCAGGATAAAAAAATCCAAAAGTGCATAGGGGAAAGTCGTGCGCGAACAATAGTACCCTATAAGTTGGGCAGTCATCCCCCGTCGACGCTAATATAATATATTACCTACAGTAAGGAGTATATTATTTTATGTATTCTTATGGAAAATATATATATAATATATTATTTAAACCGTGAGTTTATTTCCATATTATATTTATAACTAATATTTTTAAGTAATATAGTTATATACTATCAAACTAATCGTATATAATTATTAACTATTGAGTTAGTGACTAATATATAATATGTTATATTGCCTTAAATAAAAGAAAATAAAAAAATAATAATACGATAATAACAAATAAAAAAGGAAAATCCAAGAAAATTCATAACTATGTGTACATCAACTGATGGGCCATACAAAAAATTTTAATACACCAAAATATAGACATGTTAGTATAAAAGCATAAAATTTGGCATCTGCAACGACACAAGAGAAAATGCTGAGGAAAATCAGATATAGTTGTCGCGGTGAAAAATAAGCGGCTTGCCAACAGAAAGAAGGCTACAAAAGCGAAATTAAGAAAATAACTAGTAATTAAGGAGATACTGCAAAGCAATATAAGCTATTGCAGAAACTCAAGCAGGCTGTTGAAACAACAAAACTGTCAACTTTGCTAAAGTAAACAAAGAAGACTAACAAGCAAAGTACCAGCATGAATCTTCAATCAACATTAAGCCATTAGGAAGAAACACTTAGTACCATCTAATTTAAGCATACATTTACACAAATATATATATATAAGGTGGAAAACTAGCAATTGAATTCTTGCAATCAAATATTATGAATAAAGAAGCCAGAAGAAATTTTAGAACATCAAGAAAAACTCTACAAAAGTCTGAGGATGTCGAAAAAGAAGATTTAGTAAGGAAGTTTTTCAGCTATAGTGATTGAGTCGAAGATCTTCAAAGCAACTTTATTAATAAAGCAGCAGTCCGTACAATAAGTAATACTACATCCACCGCACCCCTAAAGCTCACCATTCTAAGATCAATACAGTCAGTATTAGAAGTAATAGTTATATTATAGGGTTATTAATTATAGTTTGAGATGTATTAATATATTAATAAGTAAAATTTTGAGCTTTCAAACAAAAGCTAAAAAGGCCAAAATAAATATAAAAGTCCAAAATCGAATATATTTTGTATCTGATTTCCAAAGAAATTTTATGAATACATTTTTTAACAGAAATGAAAACAATTTTCTATGTCTACTTTATTATGTAATAAATTATGTTATCACATTAATTTGTTTAGTTTTTTTAGCATTTAGTATTTGTACTTTTATACATTTAAACAATAATGCTTTTGTTATTATCTTTTATATTGTTAGAACCTGTTTAATGAATAAAATGAATGTTATAAATAGAAGAAGAAATGTCGAATAGAGTTACTTTCATCACCGTGATAACATAATAGTTTCTTCTTATAAGAAGCCTTGGAATAAACAACACAAGGCTGTCACTCAAGATGGAGGAATGATCATCCGATTGTAGTAACATAAGTATAAATAAGCATAGCCAAAAAATTAAAATAAATATAAATTATAATATATTTTAATTCTTTTATAAGAATGAATAAACATAAAAATTTAATCTGTTATATAATATGTGTTAAAAGCTTAGGACTAAAAATATTCCTTTAAAAACAAACAATTTGATAAATATTTAATTCTAATATTTCTTTTTCTATAATAATAATAAAAGCTAAAGACTAAAAATGAGCGAAACTAAAACATATAGAAAGATATAGAGTACACATACTGAAGGTGAGGTTTAAGGTTCTTCAGAAGATAGCAGCAGTTAGCTTTAAAATACAATTATTAAATGGCAAATTATGGCATGCTCTTCGTTAAACAATGACTTAGATTAAGCTCGGAAATTAAAACGGGATAATTAACATTAGATGCAAAGAGTAGAACATTAAAAAATTCTGTATTAGTCGAATTTATTTCAGAATCTGTAGAGGCATATTAAATACAGCAGGGCTTACACCCAAACTACAGCCAAAATCTGGAGTAAAAAGGTTGAAAATGTTGCAAAAAATATATGAGTAAAGTACTATTCCCAAAATATTAATAGGCCATGTGTTAAATCTTTAATTCACTTTAGCATAGAAACTAAGTAATTAAAAAAACAATAGGAAATAATATTTATTAGCTTGAGATAGAAAAAAGGTAAAATAAAATTGACAGAGAGCTACAAGCAAACTTAAATAGGAAAATAAAAACATGTGGAGAACTAGAAATGCTTAGAAAAGCATGTCTATAAATATCCAACACAAGAGATAGTCATTATAATATATTAAAATGGAAAAAAAATTTAGAGACCCAGTAGATCTTATAAAGAAATTAGACAGCACAAAATTAGAAAAGTTCCACAGTTCTATCCACCAAGTGATTTGAGCGATGCAACTCTTCTTGTAAAATATATATTGAGAGAGAGTACATATATATCTATCATTCACCTATTCGAGCAACACTAAATAAGCACAAATATTCTCAATAGCGGTGTAACACACAAAATATTTGGAAAATATAAATTTAAAGTACGGAAAGAAAAGATTCTAAAAAGCAAAATTGTAGAAAAGTGGAGTAGTTCTTTCAATGTGTATATTGAAATCCTCTGCGCAGACATGGCTAGGAAGTCCGACGAAATAAACAACAACTGGAAACGAGGGATCTCTCAACGAATATAATTTACCAAGATTCCCAATACAAGGAGTCATGTAGTGTGAGTAATATATATGAAAGCGAGAGTCATTCATTTATAGGGAGAGCATATGTGAGAAGAATGAATAAGCTTTTTCTTATTAGATATTAAAGTATACAGCACACAATATGCATGACAAATAGTAGTATAGCTCCAAGTAATGGTACACTTGCCATTGGGTAATAAAAAAAATTACAGTTGAGGTTAAATAAGAACCTTAAACACAACTATAAAACAATAATAGAAATGACAAAGTAATTGCAAATACATATTTGAAAAAGTTAGAAGGACTGCAATGGTAAATTATAGGAATCAGACAAGATGGTGACTGCAGACCATGGCGAGATTCCTTTCTTTTGTTTCCTGCAGAGATGATCTAATACCGATAATGCCAAATTGAAAATCATTACTCAATTCGAATGAATTAGGAATTAACTACCACATGGGTGAACCTTATTTTATAGAATAAAGTTTTAGAAACACTTCCCTACAAGCAGCGTGATCAGTGGAAAGAGTATAAAGTTGAATAGTAGTATGAAAGAAAAATCAAAAGGTAACTAATATAAAGTTATCTGCTTACTAAAGTTGTGACCACAAAATACGAAGACTCATGGAGAACTTGGCATTGTACGATAAACCCAACAATCTCAAGAACATTTAAAAAGCTGAGAATACATTTAGTGAGCATCACTTTTGAAATAGCTAGAAGAAGAGAGAATAAATAAATGCCCCCATAAGAAAACATAAATAATAATAATGGAATAATATATAATGACAATAAAAAGGAATTAATAGTAGTAGTAAAGTAAGTAGTGAGAGTAATGAACCTAGAGAAACTTCTAATTTAATGCAATTTTTTGTTAAAATAGAATATAATCAGAGTAGATTATAATGATGCTGTAAATGTAAATCCTAGAAAAACAAAGCCAAGGATGAAAGTACTTACAAAGTTTCACTATGAGACGACAATAAACACCTTAATAGCTTTAAGTGTCTCACAGATTCAAAATTATTTATTGAGGTCAGTATATAATCGTAAAACAAGACCAGAAAAATGTGAAAAGTGGTAATAAGCAACATTTAACACATCTGCATAGAGAAAAAGATAGTGCCAAAAAGTGTCAAAATTGTGCAAAAAGATAAATCTCTACCAGCAGCACTCACTTGTAATTTTATGAAACGTAAAAAGATAAGGAAGAAGATATGACTCAATAAACAGAGAATCGAAGAAAGTAAGCTGAATTGAATGCAAAAATTCAGAAATCAAAAGTTATAAAGCTATAGCTCCAACACACAATGCGTAAAATAGTTATCCGATGCTAGCTCAGCCAGTATTAAAATCCCAAAAGTAAAAGAGCTTTAAACGATAAAAGATAATTAAAAGCTTAACATTGACTAGACAATACAGCTAAATAAACATTTTTGACATCAGCATGTGTTAGTAGATTGGAGCTTCTATAATATTAGCCTGCAGAAAATTACTGTGTATTTTCCAAGATACCCTATTGAAACCTCAATGAAAGATAACTAAAGATAATTAATAACAATATAATGAGAATCATTAAAATACAAAAACATACATTTTAGAGAGTTAATGGGTTTTCGACAAACTTCTGATTCAATTAAAACAAGAGAAATTTCTGAGAACCGATAAAACCTCAATCAAGTACCATTGCATAGGTAGAAGCAAAACGGCCCTTTAAAATGGTAAGATAAGATCCATCTATCAAAGTATAAATGGCTTAGAAGAGGGATATGTGAGTCATGTTGCCCTTGCAAGTTATTTCATTTATATATTCAAAATAAGTAAGATTAGATAATAGGAAAATAGTATCGAAATATTAATTGTTAATATACTTCACATAACTCATTGTAAAGTAGTGGAAGGCACATTATAAACTATATTAAACCTTTGTGCGCATGTTACGTAAATCTGGATCATGTTGGATCGGTCTTAATATACAAAGGTTCGAGTCAATGTCAAGACAGATGGTTATATACCAAGCTTTTCATGAGTATTAAGTGTCAGAAAGACCCAAATACAACAAGCAGAGAATGATAATTTGCTTGAACAAATATTGCTCAAGGAGAGCGCTTTTTCTGAAAGAAATCGGCTGAGCAAGTATCGTACGTGTAGAAGATCAAAGTGAAAATAAGGTTGAAAATACTTACATAAGAACAATTACAGGTAGAATTTTAACCTTTCAGGTTTACATGTCTTAAAACAAAAAAGAAATTTCGGTTAATTGCTTTTAAAAAGAATCAAGCTTTAGCAACAGATCTTTAAGAATGGTAAATTTTTAAAAGCCAATAAAATTTGTACAGTATAGTGATAGCATAAATGAAAATGTTAAAACTAAATTTTGCAGAAAAAGTTGAGCAACCATGAAACTAATTAAACCAATGACAGATGTCTAATTATACACACCATTAGTGTATATCATCCGACAAAGAAAAAATTAAGAGTAGTATTTAATGCAGCTTTGCCATATAATGTTGTATTTCTTTAAATAATAGTTTTTACTCATAAAAAGACTATATTCCTAACCTACAAGGCATCCCTTTAAGGTTCAGAAAAGAGAAATAGATGGCTTTCCATTAGCAATATAGATGACGTAGATGTTTATCAATACAGGCGTACTCTTGACAAACGTAAGAATTATCAGCGCTTTCTTTATGTTCCAAATAGTAAATTTTAGATAAATACCCAGAAGAATACAGGGTTACAAGTTCATACTATTGGAAGTGGAGCTCTCATCTATATCACACACTGTCTGAAGGCAATACTACTAAACTGTAATTGAAGCAGAAATTTAGTAATTTTAGCCAAAGATACAATACTTAGAAAGTTTATTGTATAGTGATTGTTAACAGTCTGTGAAATTCAGAAACTGAGGCTGAGAAATTAAGAAGAAGTAAAGAAATTTTAAAATTAGTGGTTTTAAAAGACTTAATAACATATGTAATCAAAGGAATTTTTATGAAAATATTGACTAAACAAGACTTAAGCAAAGTTTTTAAAGAAATAGAATTATCCCTAGATAAATTACCTTTACAAAAAGTATTAGGCTTAAGTTGGGACCCAGAAATAGATTTAATGAGAGCTAGGGTAGAAATACAAAATGAAAAATTTGACAAAATGGAAAGTAATACTCAGTTGCATTTTTTCCATATACGATCCACTGGGTTTTTTATTAGTCCAGTGCTACTAGTAGCCAAAAAGATATTTCAAAATTTAGCGATAGAAAAGTTAACTGGGATGATGAAATTCCATTAGAAACAATTAAAAAAAAGTTACATAAAATGGATAAGTGATGTTAATAAGCTAAATGATAACCAAAGTAAAATGCTGTTGCAAATTGTCCTAAAGTAATAAATGGCTCTTCACTACATTATTTTTCAGATGGTTCACAAATTGCATATGCAGCAGTAGCATATTAAAAAGAAAAAGGAAAGAGAATGAGAAATATATTGTTCATTGGTATTTATCTAAAACAAATTGATAACAAACAAATTGATAAATGAGAACTATAAAGAATAGAGAATTGAGTGCAGCAAAATTAGCAGTTACATACACCAAATTTAAAAGATGAATTAGATATGAACATAAGCGAAGAGTATTTTTTGGATAGATAAGTGGAGTAATTGTATTACAGATATAATTAAAAATGACATCAAAAAGGTTTAAAAGATTTGTAAAAAATAGAGTTAACTATATCAGATCAGAAACAAATATAAGCCAATGGAATTAATGTACCAAGTAAGGCTTAATATTGCAGATATAAGCAAGTAACATGGGATATTGTTAATGAGTTTTTGGAACAATAACTAATGGGGAGCACTGTCAGAATTTTTTGTACAAAGAACAAGCTCAATGCCTGAGCAAAATAAAGAAAATAAATTAGATGATG
Organism: Trachelipus rathkii; assembly: GCA_015478945.1. NCBI lineage: Eukaryota > Metazoa > Arthropoda > Malacostraca > Isopoda > Trachelipodidae > Trachelipus > Trachelipus rathkii. The sequence continues at coordinate 17,745 of JABUQX010026351.1, forward strand.
AAGAATGATGAAATTATGAAAAGTAAACCTGTTTAATCCTAGTCAAAAAGAAAGTTCAACAGACAAGCTCATACAATCTGTCTCAGATTGGATGAAAATTAAATAACAAAAGAGCCGGTATTAAGAGGTAAAGAAAATTTGCATAAAACAAAAGAATAAAAAGTGCTATGACATTCACAGAATTAAAAGATGCAAAAAAGGCTATTTACAAATATGTACAAATAAAGAATTTCATGATATATCCAATACAAAATAAAAAAGAAAGAAGTCTTGCCAAGCCTCTCAATTTTTGGCAAATTCTAACCATTTAAGAATGGTTTTTTTTTGGAAATAGTAAGAGTAGGTGGGAGGAATGAAAATCTGAATGATGTATTCGATATGATTTTGGAAGCACTGTCCCAACGTTGATCTTGCCGAAATAGTTCCATGTGTTACGAATGTTAATATGAGACAGGTGTACCAAGAATTAATGGGCATTTGAGAAGTACAAACAGTTTTTAAATGTGCTTTAAGATAAAATATATTATATCAATTGGAGCAGTAGATAGTATTAAAGAAGATTTAAAAGTTGCAGTAATATGTAGGAAGCTCGCATACAGGCCAACTCAGGCAGTGTGATGGTAGATTTCGTTTGTTTGAGGATCGTTGTATCAAAGATAGATTTAAAATGTGATGTACCACCATTTACAAGTATTGGTCATAGGATGCCTTGGCCCTTTTCTTGTAGTAAGGGAAGAGGGAAGGTAAGAGAAAAAGAAGATTGGATTAATGAGTCTCATGTGTGTTAAGCAGTAGAGCCCATACATTTTAGGATGTTATATTCATCAGATACTTGATGCTTCATGCAATGCTCTAAAAGATTTATCAGCCATAGAGGTAATGTGAAATTGGATTCCGATCTAGACTAAATCCGAATTGAATCTTGGATCTTTAAACAAAGAATTAAAAGGACAAGTTAAAATTTGTGACTCTATCAAGTAATTTTATTCATTTTCTTGACACAAAAAGAAATACAGTTGATATTCCAACCACCTCGATAAGTTCTCATCAACGGAGGCCATTTTGATGAGACAATATTATAAACTTGTAATGAATATTAACTACAAACTTCACTCTTTAGAACGAGCATAAGGTTGACAGATGATAACTTCAACACTTTGTTCTGAGAAATAGAATTTATTATGAGAGTAGCTATAGACGCAATAGGACAGAATTTCAATGATTTAGAAAAATTAGAAGCTTTGACACCAAATCATCTACTAACCATTAAAGGCAATATAACACTCCCACCAGGTTTTATTATTCAACACCAAAGAGGGTGACTGATCTAAAGCAGATAGTGTATAATCATTAGAGTATCTTGTGCTGATTGATTTTGAAAAGATGGATTCAAAAGATATTGTGATCCATTTAATTAGCCAAAAAAGACAGACAAGGTTAGCAGAAAAAGAATCCACAGCAAAGAAATTGTTAAGTTTTCTTTTAATAAATTTTCTGACTTCACACCAAGAAATATGTGGAATTAGGAAAAAATAGTAAAAGTTTAAACAGATGACTTCAGAGTGAGAATAAAGTAGATGTGGAAAATACAATATAAGACGAGAATATACTTTAAATAACAACAATTTTGAAATACCAAAAAATTTCTATTTTCTTGCTGAGAGAAAGTGCAGGAATATAACAAGAAGACAACAGAATTGTAAATTCTAAGGAAACTAAGAATAACAAAAAAAAACTTAATATTCTTAGCAAAAGGGGAAATATGTTATATTTTATATTAAAGATGAGAGAGAGAGAGAGAGAAAAATATATAAATGATAATAAAAAATAGAAAAAGGAAAATCCAAGAAAATTCGATTACTATATGAGCCATCAACTATGGTTTTACTATGGCGAAAATTCGAGTCGACTACCAATAATGAACTCTTAGAAATGATAAAAGCAAAAATTGATTGCAACAGCAGAGAAATTTGCTGAGGAAATCAGAATATTGGTGCGGTGAAAATAAGGTAGCTCTTAGGCAACTAGAATAAGAGAGAGCTATTGCGAAAGATCGACACTAGTAAATATATAGAAGTAATTATTTAGTAGATAGTATACTGCAAGCATATAATGTCTAGTGGTGTATATATATCTAGCGAATGACAGATGCTGTAAGAAGATCACTGACCAAAACTGTCAAACCTTTATATATATGTAAGACTTACGAGAGACTCATAGAACGCCCACGAGTGTATCGAGTAGAGAGTTCATAATATTAGAGCCAAGTCACACACCACACTCACTCATTAGATTCACTGAGTGTAAATCTTATGAGCCCATAAGGAGAGATACTATTGATTGTTCCACCAATATCTCTATCTAACAATTGAGAATTCTTCTAAACCTCTATATGAGACCTTGAGAGAGAGAAATGATAGTTCCAGTAAGAGGATCTTTATGAACCATCAGGATAAAACTCTTACAAAGAGGCTAGAGGAGTTCTCATAAGAGAGCATTTTAATGTAAGGAATTTGTCAGCGTAGATGCGACTTTTAGTAGAGTCGACTTTTTTGCTAGCAATCTTGATCCCACAACATTTAATTATTTAATAGTGTCAGTCCAGTCCTACAATTCACAATCTGAGTAATATCTAATCCACCCCCCCTAAGCTCAGCCATTCTACAGATCTTCTCAATACATTCAAAATTTAGCCAGTAGATTAGTGCTTCATAAATATTATATGGTTATGTGGCACATATAAGATGGTGTGAATGTGGTAATTCAATATAATATAAACGCTAAAAATCCTATGAGTTTTCTATTATACAGAAAAGGAACCAAACCACATAAATCAAAAAGTCCAAATCAATATTTTTTATCCTATTTGCCAAGAATTATGAAATCACATTTTTAAACACCGGAAATATTAAAGAGTCTGTAAAAATTTCAATGTCACTTCACAATCTGCTTAATAAAATATTTTTTAGCATCTAATAATATTTGTACTTTTAATATCGATAGTCTGTTATATTTTTATATTTTTACGAACCTGTTCGTATTTCCGAATATGTAATATCTTGATATAAAGGAGCAAGAAATGCGTCGACATAGCAGTACGTTTCATCACTCCTGAAAATAATATCTATCAATATTTAATTTAGGCTCATAAATACCGTATATACCTATAATTCAATTAAATTTTGTTTGGACGAATCAGCCTACTATTACCCTAATAAATTTTCTTTCAGGTATCAAACCTATTATAGTATATATTATACTAACCGTGTATATATATATAATTATATAATTACCTCTATTAATATTGTTATAATTTAGTAAAAAAACCCTATATTACGTAAAGAGCGGGTTGCGCCCAATAAATATGTGATTATATATATATTAAGTATTATAGGTATTATTATATATATATATAATATAGTATATGAGATATATAGATAGAGTTATTTGTTATGGTATGTTATGTATCAATCCAGTCCTAATGGTTCGCTTTTCTGTTCTGCTTTCATATCCACACTCATCCTCCAGACAGACATCTTATGTAGACACAATCTTTTATCCCCATATCAATATACACATACTGTATATCCACACCGCCTGCTGACTAGAGAACATACGTTAATACCAGATGACAATCTATCGCCCAGCATATCTATCTCTGAGTTGGTATATATATATATGCGCGCGATTAGATATGGTCCTGCGGTCATAGAAGGCAACAAGTGATGTGGTAGTATGGGTTACTCCCACGTGAGAGCGTGTCGAGCGTATTTGCCAGCTAATGCACATCTTCAGAGAGTGAAAGGTCGTGATCTGCCGTAAGGCGTTCTATCGTTCAGCGAAAAATTATGAATCATATGATAATTGGAATGTCAAGAGGAATAATGTTGAGGAGAAAGAGAGTGATTTTGCCTGATTATTTATGAAAGGCAAATGTGATTTGCTAGCTGTGAACTAAAACAATAGGAAGTAAACGGTAAAACTGAGTGGTGTGGTGTGGAATGTGTTTGTGTGGTGTGGAAAGGATGAATGATGATAGAAAAATTTGCAATCCTGATGAGGTGGAGCTGTGTGGTAGAGAGCTTGATGGTAGATTTTGTTGTGGTGATGCTGTAGCATTCTAAAGGTAAATTTAATTTGATGTGACTGAAACAAAGATGGTCGGTGCGACTATGGTCCCATCTGAGGTAATGTTGAAGAGCGATTTCTGGATAATCTAATGATGTTTTGGATGGGAGTGGGGGATTTAGTTTCATTTGCCACATATCTGCCAACCTAAGGATTTTTTTTTTTATAGTTGTCAACACCACTCACAGTCAGAGCCTATTCAAGAAGGGGGTTAGTAACGTCTAAGAAGTTTCCAACCCCTATAGCGCAGAGCGCAGATAAGCAACAGACGCAGGCTTAAAGTGAGGGAGACCTTGAAATTTCAGCAAGGACATACAGCCAAGATGGAAAGAATCTCCACAGGACAGAGGTGGCGGGAAAGAGATGCGCCACAGCGGAGCGTAGCTGGAGTTACCCATATCAACACAAATATCCGCAGATACAGCACTCCCTTGTGCTACAAGGGCGTCATAAAAGTGGTGGTATACGCGAGTGATAAGTCCCTCGAGCACTTGCCGCTGGGTGCCTATAGATGAGAGATAAAGCACCAACAGAACAGTTTAATAAACTTTTGGCCTTTCGACTTGACCCTTAATGCAAAAGCCGGGGAAAACCAGAAGCCCCCCCCTCAGCATATGGAGAGCGAGCAGTACTATCCATCACAAGGGCTGTTGAGACCCTTGTATATGTGGGAAAACTGGAAGAGAAAAAAAAAAGTTGTGAAGTGAACAAAATCAGAATTCCCAGTTTTCTTGAGGCCACCCTAGCAACCGTTGTGGAGATCGAGTTTATAAAGACATTTTTTTGTTTATGTTAAGCAAGGATGTTTTATATTGTCAGACAGGAGAGACAAACGTCGAAAGAGATACTGGAAAGTTAGAATGCATTTTAGAGAAGGAGATTTTCAGAAGCGATTTTTAAAGAATTGAATTTCACAAGTTGAGACGACCCCACCCGAAATTCCTTAATCCAGATCAGCGTGAATAGAATAGAAGATTAAGACGAGAGCAATTCTAGAAGTAAAAGAGGAAGCAGAACTGAAAAGGTGGGAGGGGTGAAAAAAAAAGAAAAATGGAAAAGGTCTCGAGTTTTCCCCCAATCTTTTTTTTAAATTTAAAGAGTTTTAAGCTAGATGTGCAGGTGAGAAGAATCATTAAATGAAAAGTAGGAATAAAGTAGGAGATAAGACAGAACCTGAGGACCACCACTATTGACAGAAAAAGAAGTCGCCCCATCAACAACAGCCGATATTTAGAGATTTGAAAGAAAGCTAGACATAATTAAGCAAAGAGAAAGAGGAAACCCAAAGGAGGGGAGCTTGGAGAGCAGTGACGTGGGCCATACTCTGTCCAAATGCTTTGGATATGTCAAGCGCCACTACGCAAGTCTCCCCATAGTTCGTAAGAGCTGAAAACCATAAATCGGTTAGATAAGAAAGTATATCGGCTGAAGAACCTCGAGCACTGAAAGCCATTGCAGTAGAGCCCCTACAGGTAAACAAACAAAAAGCTGGGCCTAACTCAGGTAAGACTATCAAAAGTTGTTTTTAATAAAATAGCAAAGTTTGTCATTAAATAAATTCAGTGGTAATATTCATTACATCAAATAGATTAGACCTTCAGTTATTATAAATAGATGATCAGTAATTGTTATTAAAATTAGTCTTTATAAATAAGCAATCTTCAATTGCTAGTTATGGCTACCGTTGGGTAAAATCAAGAGTAAAAGATTATTGAGAAATTTCGTATGAGAGGAGAGTATTCTTATTCTTATTATTATTATTCTTATTAAGAATAGGAGAGACGAGAGTGTGTGCATATGAGGGGTTTTTGATATGAAAAAATAAAGAACCAAATATTGGGTACGAAAAAATTAGAGATAAAGTGAGAAAATGTGAAAAATGAGTAAAATACGTATGTGTGAGTAATAGAAAAGGGGAAATAAAGAAAATTAGTTAGACTAAATATTATAATGGTGTAAAATTTCTTTTATCAGATGTTGTTCCAAAATTTCAAAAATCAAACAAGTACCATAGTATAAAAATTATACTATGCATAGGAGAAATGGCAACACCATAACGAAAAAATGACCGTGGCGCCTACGTCATAAATCCAAGTCAACATGGCTCAGTGCGCACAACTTGGAGTCATTCTCGATTCTGATCGGTGTCTGACAAGTTGTTAAAAATAAATTCTCTATTCTGATCTGGAACCAATAGGTTGTAATTCACGTGTAGCATTGTTTTGATTTTTGTTAGTTTAAAAAAATTAGACTTATACAGTGAAACTTATTAATCTAGGAAAGTTTATTATTATAATTGGAATACTGACTTTGACTACATATAAAAAGGCTTACCAAAAGGAAACTTACAGGTAATATGATATAATCATATAACGTTGTGAATTCGAATTTTGTAGGAAAAAGTTTATGGTGAGTTAAATAGAGTTTAAAACCCTAGTTATCTTGAGTAAGATTTATCATTCGAGTGGCATTTTAAAACTTTTTGTGAATATATAACTATTAACCATTTTAGTGAAAGGTAGAGATATTTAGCCTATTTGAATGAGATATCGAAGTACAGCTTTAGACTTGATACTTAACCTATTGAGATTGGTCTTTGACCTAGTTGTTTGAACCTGGAGAGGTATCGATATTGTAAGTTTTGAATTGAAATTAACCTTGTTATTTGAATCATATCAATATTTTGTTTCCTGCTTTGAATTAAATCTAGTTATTTGAAGGTTATCGATATTGTAATTCTTGAATTGAAATTAACCTAGTTATTTGAATCATATCGATATTTTGTTTCCTGCTTTGAATTAAATCTAGTTATTTGAAGGTTATCGATATTGTAATTCTTGAATTGAAATTAACCTAGTTATTTGAATTTTTATCAATATTTTATTTTCTGCATTGAACTTAACCTAGTTATTTGAAATATATCGATGTTTGAGTTATTTGACATTGAAATGACATTTGACATTGGTCTCGATAGGCCCATGTGGCTTTTTACTGTCTCTATATTCCTAAAAACCGAGATTCTTATTTGATATCGATATTTAGCTTAATTCTTTGAAATTATAATCGATATTCTTGTTTTATATCGATGTCTGGATTATATATTTGAAATTAGAATCGATATTCTTATTTGATATCGATATTTGGCTTATTTCTTTGAAATGATAATCGATATTCTTGTTTTATATCGATGTCTGGATTATATATTTGAAATTGAAATTGATATTCTTATTTGATATCGATATTTAGCTTAATTCTTTGAAATTATAATCGATATTCTTGTTTCATATCGATGTCTGGCTCATACATTTGAAATTGAAATCGATATTCTGATTTTATATCGATATTTAGCTTATTCAAGTGAAATTGTAATCAATCTTCTTGTTTTCTATCGATATCGGGCTTATACATTTGAAATTGAAATCGATATTCTGATTTTATATCGCTATTTAGCTTATACATTTGAAACCGTAATCGATATTCTTGTCTTATAGTGAGATTTAGCTTGTTTACTTCAAATTTGTTATGATATTTTTGTTTTAGTATTGATATTTGATTAGTTTAGTTACGAAAGAAGTCAGTTTAAAATTTGTTATCATTGAAAATAGTTTGAAACAGTTTAACATTTTAAGGAAAGTTTAAAATTTGCTTTCATTTTAAATTATTTGACTTAGTTTAATATTTTGGAAATAAGTTTAAAATTCGTTTTCATTGGAAAGAGTTGAAACAGTTAACATTTTATAGAAAGTTTGAAGTTTGCTTTCATTGGAAATTATTTGACTTAGTTTAATATTTTAGAAATCAGTTTAAAATTTGTTACCATTGAAAATAGTTTGAAACCGTTTAACATTTTAGAGAAAGTTTAAAATTTGCTTTCATTGGAAATTATTTGACTTAGTTTAGTATTTTGGAAATAAGTTTAAAATTCGTTTTCATTGGAAATAGTTGAGACAGTTTAACATTTTGTAGAATGTTTTAAGTTTGCTTTCATTGGAAATTATTTGACTTAGTTTAATATTTTAGAAATCAGTTTAAAATTTGTTACCATTGAAAATAGTTTGAAACAGTTTAACATTTTAATGAAAGTTTGAAGTTTGCTTTCATTGGAAATTATTTGACTTAGTTTAATATTTTAGAAATCAGTTTAAAATTTGTTACCATTGAAAATAGTTTGAAACCGTTTAACATTTTAAGGAAAGTTTAAAATTTGCTTTCATTGGAAATTATTTGACTTAGTTTAATATTTTGGAAATAAGTTTAAAATTTGTTTTCATTGAGGATATTTTGAAACAAGTTAACGAGTTTATAACATTTTAACTTGCGGTTGCAGTAACGATGTCGTAGTAGGCACCCTTCTCATCTCTAAATTAGTAAGTATGATTTCAATTTTAGTATGCCTTAATATCTCTTATTTAATTTCAGCTTAGCCTAATCTAGTCTAGCCTATGTTAAAGTGCCCATTAGGGTAAAAATATACAATATTTGTACATGGCTGGGCTACTAATGATTTTGTGTGCAATTAATTGCTTTAATTATGATAAATAGGCCTAAAAGAATATTTAGTGACCTATAGGTGAAACCTGACATAGGACTTGTTGTGTGGAAATCATGAGTTAGGGACCTAAGTTGTGTCATTCTGACCCATGTCATATTATATCATATTTTAAATTAGCACTTACCATATGCAGTTTGACTATAGATCATGTTGTGCTATATTGTTTTAAAGTAACATTGATGTTAATTATAAATTTCAGCATATATATACGTATTTTGAAGTCACGAATTAGGCCTAGAATAATATATAGAATGAGTTTTGTTTACTAGTTGCTAGTATTGTAATTCGGAGAAGGCCATGTTGCTGGAAAGTGTCAAAATGTTAAAAATGCTAAAGATGCTAAAGTTCCCAGATTTTGACTAGAATGAAATTATGATTTATTATTTGAATTATAGGCCGAAGAGAATTTCAAGATCATTTAGCTAATTTATAAATTACTTTTTATTTGTGGAGTTATAATATTAATCTCTTGTTATTATGAAGTTTCAGTATTTTTCTGTAAGAAATGGAAACACATCATTGCCAGATGACCGAATGCCACATCACTGTTTTCTAGAAGATTCTGAAGATAACGCACTCACGAACATTTCAACATCGTTGTTTACAGAAGTTTTTACGTGGGAGAAAGAGTCTTGATTGTGATACCATCCTGAATTGTTCTCTTTGAATTTACTTGTAGTAACTATAAAGTTATAAATAATAATAGTCTTGATTGGGTTGTCGTCTTGAATAGTTCTCCTTGAAATTACTCGTAGTAATCATAAGATTAAAATATTCTTGTTTGTGATCTCGGTTTGAATAGTTATTTTTATGCGCTTGTAGTAACCATAAGGTTATATTTTTGTAAATAAGTTGAAACTTAGTAAAGTTTGCTGCTAAATACAATTCATACAATCCAATTTCACAATATGGTTTTAAACAACTTATTTTAATTTCATATAATTTGCTTTAAAGTTTTTTAATACGGAGCAAACTATCACAATAACAAATACATTAATATTTTTTAAGTTACTTCAAAACGTATTTTATTTACAATAAGTTATTTCAAAAACGTATCTTATTTATCATATAATAAAAGCTTTCAAATTTTAATCAAGCTTTTCAAAGTTTCAACTTATTTACAAAAATATAACCTTATGGTTACTACAAGCGCATAAAAATAACTATTCAAACCGAGATCACAAACAAGAATATTTTAATCTTATGATTACTACGAGTAATTTCAAGGAGAACTATTCAAGACGACAACCCAATCAAGACTATTATTATTTATAACTTTATAGTTACTACAAGTAAATTCAAAGAGAACAATTCAGGATGGTATCACAATCAAGACTCTTTCTCCCACGTAAAAACTTCTGTAAACAACGATGTTGAAATGTTCGTGAGTGCGTTATCTTCAGAATCTTCTAGAAAACAGTGATGTGGCATTCGGTCATCTGGCAATGATGTGTTTCCATTTCTTACAGAAAAATACTGAAACTTCATAATAACAAGAGATTAATATTATAACTCCACAAATAAAAAGTAATTTATAAATTAGCTAAATGATCTTGAAATTCTCTTCGGCCTATAATTCAAATAATAAATCATAATTTCATTCTAGTCAAAATCTGGGAACTTTAGCATCTTTAGCATTTTTAACATTTTGACACTTTCCAGCAACATGGCCTTATTCGAATTACTTTACTAGCAACTTGTAAACAAAACTCATTCTATATATTATTCTAGGCCTAATTCGTGACTTCAAAATACGTATATATATGCTGAAATTTATAATTAACATCAATGTTACTTTAAAACAATATAGCACAACATGATCTATAGTCAAACTGCATATGGTAAGTGCTAATTTAAAATATGATATAATATGACATGGGTCAGAATGACACAACTTAGGTCCCTAACTCATGATTTCCACACAACAAGTCCTATGTCAGGTTTCACCTATAGGTCACTAAATATTCTTTTAGGCCTATTTATCATAATTAAAGCAATTAATTGCACACAAAATCATTAGTAGCCCAGCCATGTACAAAATATTGTATATTTTTACCCTAATGGGCACTTTAACATAGGCTAGACTAGATTAGGCTAAGCTGAAATTAAATAAGAGATATTAAGGCATACTAAAATTGAAATCATACTTACTAATTTAGAGATGAGAAGGGTGCCTACTACGACATCGTTACTGCAACCGCAAGTTAAAATGTTATAAACTCGTTAACTTGTTTCAAAATATCCTCAATGAAAACAAATTTTAAACTTATTTCCAAAATATTAAACTAAGTCAAATAATTTCCAATGAAAGCAAATTTTAAACTTTCCTTAAAATGTTAAACGGTTTCAAACTATTTTCAATGGTAACAAATTTTAAACTGATTTCTAAAATATTAAACTAAGTCAAATAATTTCCAATGAAAGCAAACTTCAAACTTTCATTAAAATGTTAAACTGTTTCAAACTATTTTCAATGGTAACAAATTTTAAACTGATTTCTAAAATATTAAACTAAGTCAAATAATTTCCAATGAAAGCAAACTTAAAACATTCTACAAAATGTTAAACTGTCTCAACTATTTCCAATGAAAACGAATTTTAAACTTATTTCCAAAATACTAAACTAAGTCAAATAATTTCCAATGAAAGCAAATTTTAAACTTTCTCTAAAATGTTAAACGGTTTCAAACTATTTTCAATGGTAACAAATTTTAAACTGATTTCTAAAATATTAAACTAAGTCAAATAATTTCCAATGAAAGCAAACTTCAAACTTTCTATAAAATGTTAACTGTTTCAACTCTCACAATGAAAAAACCGATTAAAGCTTATTTCCAAAATATTAAACTAAGTCAAATAATTTAAAATGAAAGCAAATTTTAAACTTTCCTTAAAATGTTAAACTGTTTCAAACTATTTTCAATGGTAACAAATTTTAAACTGACTTTCTTCGTAAACTAAACTATTCAAATATCAATACTAAAACAAAAATATTCATTAACCAAATTGAAGTAAACAAGCTAAATCTACACTATAAAGAACAAGTAATATCCGATTACGGTTTCAAATGTATAAGCCCTAATAGCGATATAAATCAGAATATACGATTTCAAATTTCAAATGTAAAATAAGCACCGATATCGATAGAAAAACAAGAAGAAGATGGATTTTTATTTTCCGTTATTAAGTTATGCAACGATATTAAAATCAGAATATCGATTTCAATTTCAAAATGTATTGAGCCAGACATCGATTAAGTGAAACAAGGAATATCGATTTATAATTTCAAAGAATTAAGCTAAATATCTTATAAATAAAGAAATATCAATTTCATTTCAAATATATAAACCAGACACGATATAAACAATAGAATATCGATATCATTTCAAAGAAATAGCAAAATATCGATATCAAAATAAGAATATCGATTCTAATTTCAAATATATAATCCAGACATCGATATAAAACAAGAATATCGATTATAATTTCAAAGAATTAAGCTAAATATCGATATCAAATAAGAAATCTCGGTTTTTTAGGAAGGTATAGATACAGTATATAATAGTCCACATGGGCTATCGTAATCCTATATCTATATATGTATTTCAAGTTCAAATAACTCAAACCATCGATATATTTCAAAATAACTTAGGTTAAGTCAATGCAGAAAATAAAAATAGTGATAATAAATTCAAATAACTAGGTATTTAATTTCTCAATTCAAAATTACACATTACGATAACCTTCAAAATAACTAGATGTTAATTCCAAAGCAGGGAAACAAAATATCGAATATGATTCAAATAACTAGGCGTTAATTTCAATTCAAGAATTTACAAATCCGATAACCTTCAAAATTAACTAGATTTAATTCAAAGGCAGGAAACAAAATATTGATATTAAGATTCAAATAACAAGGTTAATTTTCAATTCAAAAACTTACAATATCGATACCTCTCCAGGTTCAAACAACTAGGTCAAAGACCCAATCTCAATAGGGTTAAGTATCAAGTCTAAAGCTTTAGCTTCGATATCTCATTCAAATAGGCTAAATATCTCTACCTTTCACTAAAAAGGTTAAAGTATATATTCACAAAAAAGTTTTAAAAATGCCACTCGAATCCGATAAATTCATACTCAAAGATAACTAGGGGTTTTAAACTCTATTTAACTCACCATAAACTTTTTCCTACAAAATTTCGAAATTCCACAACGTTATATGATATATCATATTACCTGTAATTTCCTTTTTGTAAGCCTTTTATATGCTAGTCAAAGTCAGTATTCCAATTATAATAATAAACTTCCTAGGATTAATTAAGTTTCACGTATAAGTCTAATTTTTTAAACTAACAAAAATCAAAACGAATGCTACACGTCAATTAACAACCTATTGGTTCCAGATCAGAATAGAGAATTTATTTTTAACAACTTGTCAGACACGGATCAGAATAGCGAATGACTCCAATCTGTGCGTACTGAGCCATGTTGACTTGGATTCGTGACGTAGGCACCACGGTCAGTTTTCGTCATGGTGTTGCCATTTCTCCTATGCATAGTATAATTTTTATACTATTTATTTAAATAATTTTGAAATTTTGGAACAAAATGGAATAAAAGAAATTTTACACCATTATAATATTTAGTTCTAACTAATTTTCTTTATTTCCCCCTGTTCTATTACTCACATCATACGTATTTTACTCATTTTCACCCATTTTCCACTTTATCTCTAATTTTTTTCGTAACCCAATATTGGTTTCTTTTATTTTCATATCAAAAACCCCTTTCGATATGCCACACACTCTCGTCTCTCTATTTCTTAATAAGAAATAAATAATAATAAGAATAAGAAATACTCTCCTCTCATACGGAAATTTCTCATAATCTCTTTACTCTTGATTTTACCCAACGGTAGCCATAACTAGCCAATTGAATATGCTATTATAAAGACAATTTTAAATAACAATTACTGAGTCATCTATTTATAATAACTGGAAGGTCTAATTCTATTTTGATGTAATGAATATTACCACTCGAATTTATTTTAATGACAACTTTGCTATTTTATTAAAAACAACTTTTGATAGTCTTACCTGCAGAGGCCCAGCCTTTTTGTTTGTGTTTACCTTTAGGGGCTCTACTGCAATGGCTTTCAGTGCTCGAGCGTCTTTTCAGGCCGATATACTTCTCTTATCTAACCGAGTTATGGTTTTCAGCCTTACAACTATGGGAGACTTGCGTAGTGGGCTTGACATAATCCAAAGCATTTGCACAGAGTAGGCCCACGTCACTGCTCTCCAAGCTCCCCTCCTTTGGGTTCCTCTTATCTCTTTGCCTTAATTATGTCTTAGCTTCTTTCAAAATCTGCTAAAAATCGGCGCTGTTGTGATGGGGCGACTTTCTTTTTCTGTTTCAAGAGTGGGTGGTCCCGTCAGGTTCTGCTTATGCTCCTACTTTATTCCTACTTTCATTATGATCTTCTCAACCGTGCAAACATCTTAGCTCTATTCTCACTCATATAACAGATGAACTCGACCCTTCATCTTCAACTCATTTCTGTTCACTCTTTTACTTCTAGAATTTGCCTCTCGTCTTAAATCTTTCCGATTCTATTCTCGCTATTCTGGATAGAATTTCCGGATGGGTCGTCTCAAACCTTAGTGAAAATTCAATTTCTTAAGAAAAAACCCAACTTCTGAAAAAATCTCCTTCTCTAAATGCATTCTAACTTCTCTATCTCTTTCGAACGGTTTGTCTCTTCCTGCTTTGACGCAATATAAACATCCTGGCCTTACATAAACAAAAAAATGTCTGTGAAACCTCACTCCACAACGGTTGCTAGGGTGGCCTCAAAGAAACTGGGAATTCTGTTTAGATTGCGAGACTTTTTTTCTCTTCTTAGTCCAGTTGCTCCAGCTATACAAGGTCTCATCCGCCCTTGAGGAGTTACTGCTCGCTCTCTATCTGAGGGGGGGGCGGCTCTGGTTTCACCCGCTTTTGGATAGGGTCGAGTCAAAAGGCCAAAAGGCTTATAAACGTTCTGTTGGTGCTTTATCTCTATTCTATAGGCACCCCACGCTGCAAGTTGCGCCTCGAGAGAACTTATTCATTTGCGTACCAACCACCTTTATGACGCCCTTGTAGCCACAAGGAGTGCTGTATCTTGTGATTGATATTTTGTGTTGATATTGGAACTCGCAGGCTTAGTTCGCTGTGGCGCTTCTTTCCCTGCCACCTCTGTCTGTGGAATTCTCTTTCATCTTCTGTATGTCCTGCTGATTTAATCTCCCCACTTTAAAGCCGCGTCTGTGCTTATCTGCGTAATTTGCGCTAGAGGGTGAACTTTTGATAGGCGTACTACACCCCCTCCTTGAATGGGCTCTGACTGTGAGTGGTTGTGACAACTTAAAAAAAAAAAATCCTTAGGTGGCAGATATGTGGGCAAAATGAAACTAAAATCCCCTACTCACCCCATCCACAAACATTCATTCAGATTATCCAGAAAATCGCTCTTCAACATTACCCTCAGATGGACCATATGTCGCAACCAAACATACTTTTAACCGTATTCAAACTTTAAATTAACCTTTAGAATGCTTAGCATGCACACCCACACAAAATCTTAACCATAGCCTCTCTACCACAAGTCACTCAATCAGAATTGCAAATCTTTCTATCCCCCTCTCATCCTTTCCACACCAGAACACAAACACATTTCACAACCACACCACTCATTTTCACTGTTCCCCATATTTGTGTTTTAGTCACAGCTCAGCAAATCAAATTTGGCCCTTTCTAAAATTACATCCATCACCTCACTCCTCTTCTCCTCAACATTATATTCCTCTGACATTCCTAAAGATCCATAGGATTCATAACATTTTCGCTGATAGAGATTAAACGCCGCTTAACGCGATCGACGACACATTCTCTGAGCCATAGTCATTAGCATTCCTGGCAAAAGAATAATAAGTGGTAGTGGGCAGCCAACCCAACTACCACCATCACTTAGTTGCCCTTCTTTTGGACACGCAAGGACATTACAATGTCGGCCAACTTTTTTCTACCCCCACACACAGGAGATATCAGGGATAGGAATGTCTGTAAATGTTGTCTAGAAGAGGGGTGTGGATATAAGAATGTTGTATATGATATGTGGATTAAAAGATTGTGTCTCTAAGATGTTGTCTGGGAGGATGAGTGTGGATATGAAAGCAGAACAGAAAGGCGAACCTTAGGCACTCGAATGTCATACATACCATAATCAAAAATGGTTTTTTTATATACTATATAATATATATATATATAATATATATTTATAATATTAATATTATAATAATATTATATATATATTAACTCATATAATATAGTAAATTAGTATATACGGTATATATATATATAAGTTCACGGTATATATATATATATAGTATATATATTTATATATATATTATATCTATATTACCTATCACAACTCACTGCATCATCCAATGAACCTCCACATTTAATATACGCACACAACACACCCTCACTCCTAACCCCACTATCTCAAACCTCCACCTCCATAGTACACCACGTCTCTCACTATATAATTACAACACATAAATCATAATTTGATTTATCAGGTGATGAACCACCCATCCACAAATCTCGGAACCCATCATCAAATTATCCCAATTATCATCCATAACATACCACTACGATCCTGAGAATACTATAACACGATACAGAATCTCTAAACCAACTAATCATCAACCACTCTCATAACCCTCACTCACAACCACCATTAACCGATCCTTAACCTAACATAGGGAATACCACAACACCCTACACATTCTCTCAATAAACGCACTACAACTTCACACACTCACACTCACCCATACACCTAAGAAAAACATGTATAACACACCAGATCCAATAATTAATTACATAATAACCCTATCAGTATATACACCACAACACTAGCACGACCAGCACCAAATTCCTTCACTTCCAACGTAATAACTAATAAAACACACACCGCACACAAATATCAGCATATAACAATTCATATTACTCGCAACAAACTATGCGCTAACCAACAAGAGCACCAATATATTCTAAATATATTATGACCAATCCACTATCTTATCATTCTTATCTTCTATTCGCTGCCCTATCATAATAGCACTTTTACGGAGTCATAGCATAGCAACCGTCCATAACGACCGATCTCATATCATAACGCCACTACTCACATCTCACCTCCCATCAATCTCTCACTAGCACGCTCATGCAACTGAACAAACCACACACACCTTCCACACCACACTATCAACATACAAACACACACACTAACCATAAACAAACCAAAATAACTAAAACACATACATCTACCGTCCATCTGCTCAACTCATACAGCTACCCTACCCTAGAGACACTCTACTAAGCAAACTGCGCTTACCGGAGAGAAGAGTCTCTATGGTAGTTCGGCGCGTCTCACGCACAACAGCCACACACTACGCTTCACTTAATTTAATTTTAGCGAACACTCCTGCATTCTCATCAATAAACATCGCTCTTGAGTCTCTAACACAACACAAACATATTGCAAGTCACACAACTTCACACTCTCCATCCTCACCTACTACCATCCAAACGCCCTCACTCCAGCTAAAACGGAACCCACACATTCTCCATCCTACTTAAAATCTATCCTCCACTTCCTTCTATAAATCATCCCTACTCCTATATCAGCCTTAATGTAGAGCCTTATTCCTTTGCATACCGCTTCTACAAATATTCCCCTATAGAACCACTGCCTCTTACTCCTAATTCACTATAACTCACGACTTGCATAAGAAATTCAATCTGGCCTATATCATCATCCAACCATCTAATACTGTTATTATCTTCTATATCCCGCTGACTTCACAAAACTTATTCAAACTCCCAAACACTCTCCATTGACACACAAACGAATGATAACCTATCAGCCCTGTTTCACTACTTAACACCTACACTGCCCGTACAAATGATTGATACAGAACAACATCACATGCACTTACACTGTTGCTCATCTAAGAACTATCCTTTGACTTAACACTTAAGCATCTGACACAAGCATTCCTCTCCAGACACACCCCCAAATACACACTCTAAACTCTCAACCCCTGAGACTCCTTAACGCAGCCGCTTGAGTTTCTGCAATAGTACTACTAATCCTCGCTATAAGACACAGACTCATACCTACAATCATACATCCACATAGCTATCTATTCCTATACAATATTACCGGCTTCTACCCTAAGATACGAACCAAACTTCTCCTCCTCATACTCTCTGTAGTTCCAGACACCACCACAGCCCTTAATTCTAATTCACGCGCACACCCACAAAACTGTGATGTAACTAGAAATTCTTCCCTACCAAGAGCAAATCTTCCTACTGTGGTCCTATGCGACAATTACAAACTTAGCCTCATCTAATCCACACAATTTCTCTTCACACCCTATATCTAAGGGAAATGTTTGAACCATACGTTTGAGCTCGATCAAGTCCTCCCACATGCACTCACTCATCTACATGACATATATTCCCATACAGAATTTATCCTCACCACATGTATGTAGCTTATAAATCTTATCATTATTACTTATTATTTATATGCTCTCTCGGCCGAACCTAAATAACTTTTCAATCGGCGCACAATCAACTTCAATAACCAATATCCCACCTACTTTCTGGCTACAGCCGAGCACCACAATCACGCTCAAGGCTTTCTCCATGTGCTCCGATCTTCTCATAAACAGCTTCTCAACCGAGAAGCACTTGTCACCATACTCACTCGTGTCTATGCCACAATCCACCTCATAATAATCCTGCACTTCCCTACTCTCATTCCACAGACTTTACTGAATAGATCTCTGAGTAAACCATCTTTTCAAAATTGTTGTATTTAAAGTATTTTCTTGTCTTTATTGTATTTCACATGCTTCTACTATTCTCACTCTGAGTCATCTTTGTAAACTTTTACTATTTTTCCTAAATTCACATATTTTCTTGGTTTGAACGTCATCTATTAAAAGAACTAAGTCTCCTTCTTTGTGTGATTCTTTTTCTGCTAACCATTTACTTCTCTTTTGCAATAAAGGAACATATCTCTTTGATCCTCTTTCCAAAATAAAAACATCGTAGAGCCACATACCAAAACCAACCACCATCCCACAGTCTTAGCACCTCTAACACACGATCACCTGAAGCTCTCGTCTTACCACAGCCCCAACTCTACAATTCACTCATAATAACTACACAGCATCCTTTACAGTCTTGCACAACAATCAAACACCTGCTGGTCGTAGCAGAGATATCCTAATATCCAATTCACACGCTCCCCTGTAGTACACCTAAAAATGACTTTGCTGACTCAACAAGCTATCTACCACTTCACTCTACAATCTACGATTCCGAACACATTACCCGTACGCTATCTCACTTATGGCAACCATCTATAAATTACTACGAATCAACTACATGACATACCGAACCTCAAATCAAACAAGATACCACTAAAGCCTGCTCCAATATATATGATCATCTCGTCAACCTCTAAACATTGCGCGCTGTTCAATCTACAGGCTTACAGTGCACACGCTATTGCACGCATACCCCTTTCATTCATAATCCTAACAGCCTCTACACATGTCTCTCAAAAACATCACAACTCATCGACCACTCCTTTCCATCTGCGCAGATCCCACCAATCGATAATAGACGCGTATCTATCGCTCGACACCTAGCCTCCCACTTCATATCTTCCTCATAATATTCTTCTTCGACTCAACCAAAAAACCTCTGAGCTAACATCATATCACCTTATCTCCTACGTCGTCATCCTAATTATCCACACAACTCACATTACATCAGTCCTTTTAATTCTTTGTTAGCTTTCACAAAGTTCAATCCATTAATCTATCGGATCCAATTTCACATTACCTTCATGGCTGAAAATCTTCTTAGAAGCAGTTGATGAAAGCATCAAGTTAGCTTAATGAATTATAACATGCTCTAAATGTATGCTCTACTGCTTAAAACATGAGAAATATTAAATCCATATCTCTTTTTCTCTTACCTTCCCTCTTCCCCTTACTACAAGAAAAGGGCCAAAGGCATCTATACCAATACTTGTAAATGGTGGTACATCACATTTTAATCTATCTTTGGGCAAATCTCCCATCAACTGCTGAGTTGGCCTTGTATGGAGCTTCCTACATATTATGCAATCTTTTAAAATCTTCTTAATACTTCTACTTGCTCCAATGATATAATACTTTCTTCTTAAAAGCATAAAAAAAATCAATGTTTACCCATTAAACATTAATTCTATGGTAATGTATCGGTATTGAGGTTGTAACATGACTGTATGGCAGCATCAATCGATGTTTAAATTCAGATGTATACATCATTCAAATTTTTATTCGAACGAACTAATATTAATGTTCCATTATTCCTGCAAACGGTAATAATTTTGCCAAAATATGCCTTTTTGGCAAGGCTTCTTTTCTTTTCTACTTTGCACTGTGTCTCCTGATATTCGTTATTTTTACAATTTGTAAATAGCCCCTTTTCTGCCATCTCTTTAATTCTTGAATATGCATGATCATAGCAACCTTGTATTCAGGCTTTTTTATGGCAAATTTCTCTTTAACTCTTACAAATCCATGCTACTTTTGTTTTTTTACATTTCATCCAATCTGAGACAAAATGTATGAGCTTGTCTGTTGAACTTTCTTGTAGTTGTATGGTTGGCTATTACAGGTTACTTTTATAATTCATCATTTTCATCATCTAATTTATATTTTCTTATTTTGCTCAGGCCATTGAGCTTTGTCTTTGTACAAAAATTCGTGGAACCAGTGCTCCATGAGTTTATGTGTTCCATAAAAACTCATTAACAGATAGCCCTTTACTTCTATATCTGCAATATTTAAGCTTAAACCTGGTACATAATTTCCATTGCGCTTTATTATTTGTTTCTGATCTAATATAATTAACTCTATTTTTTACAATTTTTTAAACCTTTTTGATTCATTTTTAATATATTGTAATACAATTCACTATCTATCCAAAAATACTCTTCTGTTATGTTCATATCTAATTCATCTTTTAAAATTTGGTGTATGTTGACAGCTAATTTGGCTGCACTCAATTCTATTCTTGGTATAGTTAACATCAAATTTTTATTTAATGGTATCAATCTTGTTTTAGATAATACCAATGAACAATATATTTCAATCATTCTTCTCCAATGTATTTCTTTCTTAATATAGCTACTGCCTGCATATGCAATTTGTGAACCATCTGAAAAATAATGTAGTTCTACACCTTTATACTTTAGACAATTTGGATTGTATGGCCTAGGAACTTGAAAAATCATTTAGCTTATTAACATCATTTAGCCATTTTATGTAACTTTTTTTATTTCTTAATGGAATTTCCATGCATCCAGTTAAAACTTTTCTATCGCAGTAAATTTTGAAATATCTGTTTGGCTACTAGTAGCACTGACTAATATAAACCCAGTGGATCGTATATGGAAAAAATGCAACTGAGTAATACTTCTTTTTGTCAAATTTTTATTTTGTATATCTACCCAGCTCATTAAATTCTATTTCTGGTCCCAACTTAAGCCTAATACTTTTTGTAAAGGCAATTTAACTTTTCACAAGTTTTTATTTCTTTTTTACAAATCTTTGCTATAGTACTATTTATCTATATATTCTAAAAAATTTCTTTGAATTACTAGCTACTTGATGCAGATTAAAACCACTAATTTTTTAAAATTTCTTTAACTTCTTTATAAACTGCTATAGCCTCATTTTCTGATTTCACAGACTTTAAACAATCATCTACATAGAAATTTCTAAGTATTGTATCTTTGGCTAAATTACTGAATTTTTCTGCTTCAATTACATTTGTAGTTTGCTTCAAGACATAATTTGCTATAGAAGGAGAGCTCACACTTCCAAATATATGAACTTTAACCCTATATTCTTCTGGAGTTTTATCTAAATTACCATCAGGAAACCATAAAAAGCGCTGATAATCTTTATCAAGTACCTGTATTTGATTAAACATCTTCTCTATATCTGCTATGAAAGCATATTTCTCTTTTCTGAACCTTAAAAGGATGCCTTGTAGGTTAGAAATATAGTCTGGCCCTGTGAGTAAACTATTATTTAAAGAAATACCATTATATGGCAAAGCTGCATTAAATACTACTCTTAATTTTTTCTTTTGTGGATGGATTACACTATGGTGTGTTAAATAGAATCTGTCATTGTTTAATAGTTCATGTTGCTCAACTTTTTCTGCAAAATTTAGTTTTAACATTTCATTTATGCTATCACTATACTGTACAAAATATTCTTGGTCTTTTAAAAATTTACACTTTTTAATGAGAACAGTCTTGCTAATGCTTGATTTTTGTTATTAGGAAAATGCTGAATTTCTTTTTTAAATGGTAAACCAACTTGAAATTTACCTGTAATTGTTCTTTGTAATGTATTTTCAACCTTATTTTTCCACCTTTGATCTTCTACACTGTCACATACTTGCTCAGGATTCTTTTCAGAAAACTCTCTTGAGCAATATAAATCATGTCATTTATCATCTTCTTGTTGTATTTGGGTCTTATGACATCTTAAACTCATTAAAGCTGGTATACCATCTGGTGTCGAACCTTGTAAAGCCCATCCAAATGAATACTTAACTGCAATCTGGGATAGTATATAATGCCTTCCCAAACTACTTTCAATGGGTTTTAAACAATTTTACTTGATTCATTTTCCTGATTAAAATCCAATGTTGATCTATGAAATTGAAGGGCACGATGACTAAATATTCTAATCATTTATATCTTTGATAGATGGAGACTTTTCCCTTTTTTTCCCATTTTTTTAAAAAAGGGGGGCCCAATTTTTTTTTTTCTTGGGACAGTATATATTATTTATGGTTTCAGATTTCCTCATCTCAATATCATAGATTTGTAGATTATTTAAAATGTATGTTTTTATTTTATGTTGTCCATACATGGTAGTAATATCTATATCTTTCTGAGGTTTCATATATGACATACCTAATTCTGCAGCTAAATTTAAGTCCATAAAACATGCTGAAGAATATGTATCTAGACCCATGTATGTCTTAATCACTTTATCTTTACCTTTAAGCTTTATTTTAACTGGTACTGCAGGGTAAAATAGCTTTTTATTACTTACTTTTGTCTGAAAGGTTTTTGTTTCATTACTTCCTGATTCTTTTGACTCTACTTTCTTATCTTTACTTTCTAAATTCACAGTGAGTGCTGCTGGTGAGATATTTGAACAATCTTGCTCTTTGGCACTATCTTTTTCTCTATGCAGAAATGTTAAATGTTGCTTATTACATTTTTCACATTTTTCTGGTCTTTTACAATTACTACTAAAATGATTTGATCTGAGACACTTAAAGCATAATTTATTTTCTTTAATGAACTTTGTTATTTCATCTTGGCTTTGTTTTTCTAGGATTTTACATTTAAGTATACTATGATTATCCTTTTTTACAAAAATTGCAAAACTGAGATTTATTATTATTATACTACTAACTTTTACTACTACTGATAATTCCTGTTACTAGGTATTAATATCATTATGCCAATTATTATTTATTATTATTCTAAATATTATTATTTTTTGAGTAAACCAACTTGAAATTTACCTGTAATTGTTCTTTGTAATGTATTTTCAACCTTATTCTTCCACTTCAAATCTTACAAACTTTGTAAATGTACTAAAGTTTACCTTTTTATTTTCTTCATACATACTATCAACTTTATATCTCCACTTATCACGCTGCTTGTAGGGAAGTTTTTTAACTATTCTATAAATAGCACCAGTAGAATTCAATTCATTCAATGGAGTAATATTTTCCATTGCATTATTAATAGCATCTAAAAACAAAGAAAAATCTGCCATAGCTTCACTATCTTCATTCTTAATTTCATTCCAGTTTTCTAACTTTTCCAAATATGTATTTGCAATAACTTGTTCATTTCCATATTGTTTTTCGAGTTTTTCTACTGCCTTTTTATAACTTATTTTTTCATCCAAATGCATACAACTTCTTACTATATTTTCTGCTTTACCTTCTGTATACTTAATTAAATAAGAAAGCTTATTCATTTCATTCTCACATTTTCCTTCTATATTAGTTTTAAAAACTAGCATAAAATCTTTAAATTTAGTTGGATCCTTTCCATTAAATATTTCAGGCTCACATGTTGGAAGAGGATTATTAATAGGCCTACTCACTTCTAACTTTTGTTTTAAAATTTCTACTAATTTAGATTCCAAATTATTATTTTCACCTATACTTTTTATTTTAGTTTCTGAAAAATTTGTATTTTTATTTTCATTTTTTACAGAAGTATCGCTAATACTGAAAATTGGACTTTCTAATTTTTGTTCAATTTTTATAAGACTCTGCTCTAAATTTTTTATATGACTACTGTGTTGGTATAAATCCAAGCTTTCTAGTTCCCTTTTTTTAGCCAAGTATTGTTCATGCTCTTGTAATTTTATTTTACTTTTTTCTATCTCAAGTAACAAAGATTGGGCTATTGCACTTTTTGAACTAGCTACACTTGCTTTACTCACTTTACTTGATACATTACTAGCACTGTCTTGTGGCATAATCCTTGGCTCATATTTACTCATATATTTTGAAATATCACTTTTTAACTCATAATATGGCTTTAGTTTTAGTGTAAGCCACTGCTGTATTTTATCTGCCTCTACAGATTCTGAAATTAATTCACTACAAGAATTTTTTAATGATTCTACTTTTGCATCTAATGTTAATTCATCCGTTTTAATTTCGAGACTTAAATCTAAGTCATTTAAGAAAGCATGCCATAATTTGCCTTTAATAATGTTAATTTTAAAGGTAACTGCTGCTAGTCTTCCTGAAGGAACCTTAAAACCTCCTTCAGTTGTTTCTATATCTTCTATATTTTCTATTTCGCTCATTTTTTTTTTTTTATTATTATTATATAAAAAAAAAAATAATTAAAACTAAATATTTATCAAATTCATTCACTCATAAAGGAAGGATGTTATTTTTTAACACAATTTATATATACAGATAAATTCTTATATATTTCATATATAAAAGTTTACCTATATATATTTTTTTTATTTATTTTATTATTTTTTTGCTATGCTTATTTATACTTATTTTGTCAATCGGATGATCATTCCTCCATCTGAGTGACAGCTTTGTGTTCTTCATCCAAGCTTCTAATTAGAAGAACTATGATGTTATCAGGTGATGAAAGTACTCTATTCGACATTTCTTCTTTATTTATACATATCGGAAATACGAACAGGTTCTAAAAATATAAAAATATAACAAACTATAAATATATAAAAGTACAAATACTAAATGCTAAAAAAATAAACATAATAATTATACATAATTGTTCCATAAATTCATTGAAAATAGATATTTAATAAAAAAAATATTCATAAATTCTTTGGAAATAGATAAAAAATATTGATTTTGGACTTTTTATTTATTTTTGTCCTTTTTAGCTTTTGTTTGAAAACTCATAGATGTTACTTATTTATATTAATACCACATTCACACCAACTATATTAATACCTATAAATATAACTATTACCTTCTAATTACTGATGTATTGGATTTCAGAATTGCTTAGCTTAGGGTGGGTGGATTAGATATTACTTAATTGTAGGACTGCTGCTTTATTAATAAAGTTGCTTGAAGATTATCGACTCTAATCATATAGCTGAAAAATTCCTTACTTAAATTTCTTCTTTTGAATCCTCAGCTTTTGTAGAGTTTTTCTTGATGTTCTAAATTTTCTTCTGGCTTCTTTATTCATATATTAGATTGAAGAATTCAATTGCTAGTTATTCCACCTTAATAGTTTCTTCTTTGTGAAATTAATAAGCTCTTGAAATAGATGGTACTAAGTGTTTCTTCCTAATGGCTTAATGTTGATTGAAATTCAATGCTGTACTTTGCTTTTATTTTCTTTGTTTACTTTAGCAAAGTTGACAGTTTTGTTGTTTCAACAGCCTGCTTGAGTTTCTGCAATAGCTTATATTGCTTGCAGTATCTCCTAATTACTAGTTTTTCTTAATATTCGGCTTTCTGTAGCCTTTATTCTATTTGCAAGCCCTTATTTTTCACCGCACCCAATATTCTGATTTCCTCAGCAATTTTCTCTGTGTTGCAATCAATTTTTGCTTTTCTACATTTCTAATATTTTGGTAATTTTTTGTAACCATAGTTGATGCTCACATAGTAATGAATTTTCTTGGATTTTCCTTTTTTATTTTTTATTATTATTATTATTTTTTTTTCTTATATTTTAATGCAAAATATAACAATATATATATATATATATATATATATATATATATATATATATATATATATATATATATTATTAAATGACTAAATAATATATATAATATATATATATATATATATATATATATATATAGCGTCGGGCGGGGTGACTTGGACCACTTTAGGTATAACTTCGTCTCCCGACTTTCCCCTAATGCAACTTTTTGGAATTTTTTTACCTGAAATTCAAAGAGGCCATATAGTAGGTAATAAGCACACAAAAAAAAATAAATGTAACTGATAATAAAAGTTTTATTAAAGTTTTTAATAAAGCTCCTTCAGCCTGACCGTTGAAGGGGTAAATCGAACCACCATTGAGGGTGAACGGACCATCTGTTTTTAAATCCTCCTTTTGTATAAATTCAAAATTTATATTTTAAATTCTTATAAATTAGAATATTTATTTTTCAAATATTAATTTTGTAATAAACACTAAAAAGGTCAATAATGATAAAAAAATAAGAATAAGAAAAAACTTTAAGGTGGTTCGATTCACCCCTCTCCGCTCAAAAATTTTGACACTATCAATTAGTTTTTTTTATATCAAAGTTTAATTTTTTTTTTTTATTTTCAAGAGTAATATAAGTATTTTTTTATTATATTTACATTATTATACGTAATAAAAAGTCAATAATAATACGTAAAAATACGAAAAAACAATGGCTGGGGGTCCGCTGTCACCCCCGCCAATAATTTTTACGGGTGGTGAATCGGACCAAGTTAGGCCCCGTGATTTAGCCACTAATACTTTGGATCAAAAATTTAATTTGCCAGTTTAAAGCTAACATACTCAATGCTTATACACTGAAAAAATAATTAAAATCCATCCACAATTTTTTTCATTTTATAACAAAGTTGAAAAAACTCACATTTTTTCAAAAGTGGAAATTCTATTTTGAAGGCCATTTTTGTACCCTAATTTGCTAAACATTTTTTAAAAATATAAAAACTTCTAGAATTAAAGATGATCTAAAATAAAACTTGTAGTACTACCGCGTGGCTATTAAATGAGCGAAAAAAACATATATTTTTTTTTTAATATTTTTTATTTCATTTAGAGTGGACCGAATCACCCCTCCTAAAGAGGCGGGCCCGGTCACCCCGCCAGACGCTATATATATATATATATATATATATATATATATATATATATATATATATTATATAATAATATTTAATATATATATTTTTATATATAATATATATAATATATATATATATATATATATATATATACTAATATATACTATATATATATATATATATATATATACTTATATATATATATTATATATATATATATATATATATTATATATATATATAGTATATATATATAATATATATATATATATATATATATATATATATATTATTGAGTTTTAATATTATCCAAAATTCTTAATATTTGTTCAATTAATCGGCAAAAATTTAATATTTATTTTGATTTTGATTCATAAAAAAGGAAGGGATGAATAATGCTAATGAAGTTAAATAAAAAACAATGCTTTAACTAAAAAAAAGCCTTACCTTTTAAACTTGTGTAAGTTTATATGACCAATGATTGGTAACTTGGAGTCAGTTAAAGTAGTTTTTTTTTGCTTGTTGAATTGTAGTAAACAATGAAGGTTAGGGCCCTAACTATGCAGACCGTTCTTCACGTACAATTTACCACTTAAGCACAAGATGATATAATTTTTAAAGTTTCCAACAAACGGATCAAAAAAAGGAGGACAACTTTTTCTCATGACTTCCAGTCGCAGACTTGCCATTTTGGATGGTTTATTCTGTCACTGACTTAACTTTTTTAATTTTTTGTCATGATTATGGACTTTGGTAAACTAAAACAAGACTCCCTTTTTAATCAAAGCATCATTTTTTTTAGAAAAGTTAGAAAAGTAAAGTTTTAATTTATTTCAAATTTGTAAATTTAATTGGTTAATTTATTTGGCCAAAATAAAGTTTGATTTTGTTTTTGGTACAATTAAGAAAATTTAAATATTAAGGAACATTATGAAAATTTTCCAACATTCCCAGAGATAAAGAAAAAAAAAATTTATTTTTTTTTTTTTTTTTTATTAAACCTAAGAAAAACATTACTACTACTACTGTTCAGCTGGAGTAACCTTTTTTTTTTTTTTACTCTTCTCCAGCAAATTAACCTACAATACTTAAATCTAAATAAGATCTGCCTTAATGAGCCTTTTTAATTGCTCATCTTGTTTTTTAGCAGATAACCTTTTTGGTCTAGAATCAGTCTTTTCAGGAGAACTATTTACATTTGTCTGGTTTGGTAAAAGGTCTTTGTCAGGAATGTCGTCATTATGAGGAATTTCTAGAGGATATAGATTATAAACATGTCTCTTTGATTGGCTTCCAGAAGCAGTTTGCACTGTAACATGCCTAATAATACCCTCATCATCAGGATGCAAAATCACTATCCTAGCCATTTTCCAAAAGAACTTTGGAGTTTTAGCTGCCTCATTTAAGAGACAAAGATCACCAATTTTAGGTACTTTACTTGAACCTATGAGTTTATGTTGTTTTTTCTCAAGTTCTCTTAAACCTAAAAGATACTCTTCTCTCCATTTTTTCTTTATTAATTCTACCTGACTGGTTAATGTCTTAAAATTTTTAATAATTAATTTCTTTTCATTACCTTCAAAGGTGGGATCTAACTTTTCACCCATATCAGTGGATGAAATTTCATTGTCAGGCATAGTTAAAAAATTATATTTAATTATATCCTGTCCAAATACTAATTTGAAAGGAGTTATTACTTCATAGGAGGGATCTTCATTAGAGCTAACATAAGTAAGAGGCCTTGAATTTATAGTATGCATAATTTCTTTTACTAAGGTGGTGATATTAGATTCTAAAATTAATTTACCTTTCAAGGAAGTATAGAGAGCCTTTTTGACCAAGCCCACTATACGCTCAACCACTCCCAAAGTTCTTGGGGAGTAACTACCAGTGAACTGCCAAGCAATACCATTCTCACCAAAATACTCCTTTGCCTTATCAGTTTCAAACCAATGGGTTAAGTATTTACTAGCTTTTTTAAAGGTTGATTGATTATCAGATATAAGTTTTTTTGGCTGAGAATATGTTAGTGATAAATGGTAAAGCTCTTTTAGAAAAGTATCTGTAGTCAAGTCATGACAAACATGGATACTTGTGAAACGTGTGTTACAACATGTAAAAAGTAACAGATAAACCTTTGATTTTTCATTTGAGTTTGTTTTAACCATAATAGGACCAGCATAATCTACTGCTGTGGTTTCAAAGGGATTTTTATACTCAAATTTTTCTTTAATTAAAGGACCTACTGAGGGAATATCATAGGCCTTACAATGATATTTTTTACAGATTACACAATTTTTTAACATCTTCCTAACAAGTTGTCTTATTTGGGGTATCCAAAATTCCTGCCTTAACATATTGCAAGTTGCTGATAGACCAGCATGATTAGACTTTTGGTGACATTCAAATGCTATTATTTTAGTAAAATGACTGTCCTTAGGAAGAAGCACAGGATACCTTGCAGAATATGGAATTGTACCTCCATATCTGTATCTGCCCATGGTTCTTATTATACCTTGTTCATCCAAAAAGAGTTTTAAATCCTTTTGGAGATCTGGGAGATCATTAACAGGGCTACCTTCTTTGATTTTTTGCAGGAAATTTAATTCATTAGGGAAAAATTTACCTTAAATATACTTAATCCAATAATTTGAAGCTACTTTATTAAAACTACTGGGAATTTTAAGCAAAGTTTCTATTCTCTGTTGAAGGGTTAAATTGGGTTTTGGATTAAATTTATGAGTCCTATAATATTTGAGATTATTTATAAATCTAAAGACATAACCTGTAATTCTTAATATTTTATTTCTATTTGAAAACCTTTCCACATTAAAAAGGGGTTCAATGGGTTCATTATTACCTGCAGTAGATGTTACTGCATTAATAACAGTTTGATTTTTTAAATCTACTACAATTGTTTTAGGCCATAGATCTTCAGACTTAATAAATGATGGACCATTTAAATAAAATGTTTTAAATTTTAAAAACCTTTTACTTGATAGTTCCCTAGTGAGCAAATCAGCAGGGTTTTCTACACCCGCAACATGACGTACCTCCACATTACATGGAAATTGTGCACTCTCCTTCTGAATTTCTAATACTCTATTTTTTATAAAAATAGATTGCATTTTTAAAGATTTTTGACCTATCCAATTAGCAGCTACCAGAGAATCAGTCCAAATAACTGTATCAAAAAACTTACCATGAGCCTCATAAGTTTCAATTAAATATTTAATTAGATTAATACCTAGACAAATGGCCAAAAGTTCTAATTGACAGATGGAATATTCTTTTGATTTAGGGTTTATTCTAGATTTTGCATAAATTAACCTTGAGAAATTGTTTTTTACCAAGTAACAACTTACACCATACCCAATATGGCTGGCATCACAAAAAACATGAAGCTTATAGTCATCAAACTCTTTTAAAAGTTCAGGAAAGGCCTTTCTGGGAAATGTTATGTTAGTTAATTTTAAAAGATCTTTACAATAGTAATGCCACTTTTAACAGGTTAGGTGGTTAGGTGAAACTATTTCATCCCAGTCAAGATCTTGAGACACTAATTTCTGCATAAATACTTTAAGTTTAAAAGCTACTGGGGCTACAAACCCAAGGGGATCATACAAACTTTGTACAGAGCTCAATATTTCTCTCCTGGTTTTGGCATTTTTATTTGGTTCAAAATTCTTTAATGAAAGTAAATCATTTTTTCTGTCCCATGAATAACCTAATAATTTAGTACTCAAAGGATTTTCAGATGATCCTATCCCTAGTTCATTAAACATTAATTCAGCTTCAGGACAGCTAGAAGCCCACTGATAGAGATGAAACCCATAAGGTTCCATATATTCAATAGCTGAATCAAAATTATCTTTAATTTCATTTAAATTAACAGAAGGTAATACCAAATTATCCATATAAAACCTTTGTGCAAAATAATTACCCTTTTCTGTGCCTTTAGATTCCAAAAGAGTATGAATAGCCTCCTGAAGTAAAAAGGGACTACTTTTATTTCCAAAACACACCCTATTATATCTAAAGCATATTAAATTAGATTTTGACACTGGTTGATTAATGTCTTTTAGCCATAATATTTTATGAGCTTCTCTATCAGAATTTTTTGCAAGATGTAACATTAAGAAAGCTTTCTCAATATCTGCAATTGTAATATATTTACCATGTCTGCTTAATATTAAAAGCCTGGCTATATGAGGAAGGAGGGAGGGACAATCTTCAATGGCATCATTCAAAGCTATATCTTTATCAAATTTTTTACCAGTAGGGTCAACTACAATTCTAATTTTAGTGGTTTCTACATTAGATCTTAAAACTGCAAAGTGGGGTAAAAAATAATCACTACTTATATTATTTTCATTTAAGGGCACTTGATAGAGAATTCCATCATTTATTTGTTGATCAAAGATTTCATCATATTTTTTAAGTAATTTATTATTTTTAAGCTTTGAAATTAAAGTTCTTAACCTACCATAAGAATACTCAAAATTTGGGGTTAAATTACTTTTATCATAACCTGACTTCCAAGGAATTTCCACTGATACCTCCTCCTCTTTTATTTTTACAGTCTCTAAAAAATTGGCAATAATCATTTGTTCTTTAGTAGAGTATTTTTGATCATTGTAAACACCCACATTTTCTAGATTACTAAATTGAGCAATATTCTCAGACATGTGCATCTCGTTAACCTTATCGTCTACAACCATTGACTCAGTAATTAAATTAATATTAGTACTTAAATTATTAGTTTTTAGGTAGTCAGATGCACATCCCTGTAATATTACTCCAAATTTGGAGTTGTATGCCATTGCATTACCAATTTTAATTATTTCTAAGTCTAAGTCTTTAATACTTGATGCACCTATTATTATTTGAAAATTATTAACAGTATTAGAAGAGTAGTCATCAGCTAAATTATATCCTTGCCATTGCAAAGATGTTTTTAAATTCAAAAGGCCATCAATTTCAAAACTTAAAGGAATTGTATCAACAACCATTGCATTTATTTGATTTGGGGAATTTTCAATATGAAATTTAGCAAGTTCAAAACATGATTTATTAGTTTGAGAAATAAAACTACTAATAGTAATAGCTTCATTAATTACTTTTGTGGATATACCTAATGCTTTCAGAGCACCAGTGGTTATAAAGTTATCTTGAGAGCAACTATCAACCATACACCTAAATTTAACAAACTCTCCTAAATTATTCATTACAGGCAACATTAGAAAGGGAAGAATTGATTTTCCACCTACTTCACTTAAATGGCACCCTAGAATAGTTTTACTTTCATTTTTTTGTATTACCTTTTACTACTTGTTCTTTAGTTTTAGGTTAAATCTGAAAGCTTTGACAGAAGTAGACACTAGTTTAGTGGCCATTGAGTGAAGGTGTTTTTATTTTTGCTCCCCATTTTACTACTATAATCTGTGTAATTGCAAGTGAATTTAGCTAACAAATTAGTGTTGCCTATTTAACTGTGGATTTTAGAAATTTGTTTACTTATTATTGTGATTATTTCTGTTATTAATTTAATTTAGTTGAGTATTGGACTCAGTTAGTGGTTGATAGGTTAACCCTAGGCTAGAGTAGTTAAGAGATTTCCTGTATAGCCTACTGTGTGTTGCAGGTTTATTTGAATTATTAAATAGTTTTTCTGTATTAACTACAGTCTTAACAATTGTTATATAATCTGGTGGATAATTTAATTTTAAATTAAGGTTGCCATTAGCCTAAGTAGCGCCTACTTTAAATTTTATATAGCCTTAGCCTAGGCTAAGGCTATTCTATATTCAAACTTGTTTTGAGATATCCCTGGCTGGGCTAGCTAAATTTAGGCTTGTTTAAATTTTTAACCTATTTTAAAGAGTAGTTTTTTTTCTTTTTAGGCTTTAGTGATATTAAACTGTAGTTGGTAAAATAATAGGTTACAGGGGTAGTAAGCTTAATAATAATTTAAAATATGTATGCTCTGTGTGATAACTGTGGGACTGAGAGGTGAATATGTGAATAACTGCCCTGCTTGTGTTGTGAAATGCAAGTAGAATGTGTTGTTAAGGAGGAGATTGCAAGACTGAGTGAAAATGTGAATGAATTGAAAGAAGTTGTATTGAGTTGAGAAAGGAGGGAAGTGTTAGGAAAAAAAGTTAGTAGGGATGTCGAAGGCAAGGAGGGAGCGGGATATAGGGGTAGAACCAGGAATAGTGATTCACCTAGCAGGAAGATGAGAGGGAAAAGGATAAAGTAGGTGATAATAGGTCGTCAGCAGATGAATATAGAGTTGTAGAAACTAAAAATAATGATTTAAAGATGAGGATCTCGAAGAGTCAGTCAGCCTGTACCTGCAGCTAACAGGTTCGACTGTCTTCCAGATTGGGAGATCAGAGGAGTGCCAATGTTAATGGTTTGGAGTTTTCTGAAGGGGAGACTGATGAAATTGCTAGATTGGAGACTCTAGATACGATTACCTAGATTAGGACTTTTCAAAACTAAGAATAAAAAAGAAACGATTGAGGAGTGTGTTATCCAGGTGCCAGAGTGAGTGATATCGTGGATAGATAGATAGAGAGATTTATCTAACAAAGTATTTGTGCATGTGGGGACAAATGATATAGGACATAGAAGTCAGAAGAAATTAATAGCAGATTATAGGAGGATGATTCAGAAGATGAAAGCTAGTGGAGAAGGTGCATGATTTCTGGGATTTTACCTAGTTAGGTGCAGGTCAGGAGTGGAGTAGGGCTTTAGGTGTAAATGAAAGGATTAGAATTTATGTATTTCAGAAATATTAGGTTTTGGATTGTGGAGAGGAATTTCTGGTCAAGATCTTTTTTGCAGCAGAGGCAGTTCACTTGAGTCGATAAGGTTGTTGGGTCTCAGCACCAGGTTGGAGACTTGTTTAGCAAAAAAAACTAGGTAAAGTGGGGGGATGGGCTAAAATCTGATACATAATAATAGCAAATGTAACGGTAATAGTTGGTGATATAAATAAAAACTAGTGTTACAGGCTCAAATAAGGATGATAAGCAATAAAAAATAACAGCATTTTTCGAATATAAAATGCTTTTAACACAAATGCTCATAGCCTTAGGAAATAAAAAAGATGAGGCTATTAGTTATTACCAAAATAGGTAACTGACATTTATTTGCATAACGAGGCAGGTTAATGAAGAATTATAATGGAGGACTCCGTTTCAGGAATATGAAATAGACGGGTATATATTCACTTTATTTTATACCAGCGTAGAGGAAAGAAGGTGGGGGTGTTGCGCTTTATATTAAAAGCAATATTCATTCTGTATTAAGGACTGACTTTAAAACTAATCATGATATTTGAATCTGGTGATGCGGTAGATAGCCTTAGTTTAATAAAATCATATAGAATTAGGGGCATTTATAGACCTCCCTGGCCCAGAGTCAAGAATTAAGACTCAGAAAATTTGTAAAAGAAATTGAGAAACAGCATGCCACCAGTAAAGAAAAAGTATTAGTCATAAATGGTGATTTTTAATTTTCCTGGCATTAAATGGGATTCCTTGTCTAATATAAATTATTATAAGTCAAGTATTTATTAAATTGTATACTAGATAACTTTTTTTGTTGCCAGAATGGTCCATTAACCCACAAGACACGATGCACTATTAGACTTAATATTAACTAACGATGAAAGTATGGTGGTTGAGAGTTAGAGTTGAGGCAGAATTTAGGATCTTTAGTGACCATAAGTATAATAGAATTTAATATGAATGTATATTCTGGCGCCCCAAATTGCATTAATAAGGAAAGGATCTTTAGAATTTCCGAAATGGGATTTTACCAAATACGAGACCATCGAGCTTAGTAATAAGTTGACGTGGGATAAAGAGTTTAAAGACCAAAACTGTTTTTATCATGTGGGAACATTTAATAAGCAAATTTTCATGAATATTCAGTCAGTATGTTTTTAAAGATAAAACCCATTAGGGTGGCGAAGAGAAAAACCTGTTTGGTGGAAAGAGAGATAACAGAGAAAATTAATGAAAAGCGTAGATGTTTTAAAATATTCAAGGGTAGTAAGTAAGGATGATTAGAAAATTATAGGAAAAATAGAAAAGGAACTTAACCAGTTAATAAGGAAGGCAAAGAGAGAGGCAAGAAATTAATTTTAGCAAGGAATAGTAATAAGAACCCAAAGAAGTTTTTTAGCTTTTAAAAAAATTTTAAAGTAAGAATAGGACAATTGTCCAGTTAAAATTTATGAAAATTTAGTGAGTTCAGATAAGCAGTTGGTCAACAATTTTCAAGCTTATTTGCTTCAGTGTTACGGAGGAAAGATTTAGATAATTAGTTGGAGACTAATTATTCTTGTATTGCCATGTAACAATAGACTTACAGAATTTGAATTGACGTAAAAAAATATTAAACGTTTATTAGACCCATATTGATCCAGGTAAAAGCTGCAGAGGCCTGATGCGATATATGGTTATAGAATTCTGAAAGAGTAGTATCAGCATTGCAAAGGCACTGAATTTGATTTTTAAGCGATCTATAAAATTTGGGTCAGGTACCAGATGACTGGAAAAACAGCATATGTACAAATCACACACCGCATACATGATAAACGCGACATGCACTATCAACATAACTTATTATACACAGGAAGGTAGTAAGGAAAGATTTGGGAAATTATAGGCCAGTTAGCTTAACATCTTTGGTTGTAAAGGTGTCTTGGAAAAGTTACTGAAAGGTCATTTAGAGAGAGAAATATTAGAAGATAACAAGGTATTGTTTAACGACTTCCCAGCACGGTTTCAGAAAGGGCAGGTCATGTCAGACAAACCTTTTTAGAATTTATGGAATACATTACTGACTGCATGACCAAGTAGATCAGGTTGATATTGTATATTTAGACTTTAGTTAAGCTTTTGATAAGGTTCCCCAATAAGGCTGATGAAAAAGTTATTTGCAATTGTGCGTATAGTGGAGTGGTACATGGTGGATTAAAGAGTGGTTGCGAAATAGAAAACAGTGGGTACAACTAAATGGGAATAAATCATAATGGGAAATAGTGAAGAGTGGTGTCCCTCAGGGTTCAGTGCTAGGGGCACACTATTGTTCACTCATATATATAAATTGATTTAGTACCAGGGACTTAAATGCAAGGGTTCTAAGTTTGCAGAGGATACTAAAGTGGCCACCTCAGTTAGGAATAGTAAAGGATGCATTAAAGATTCAAAAATGATCTTGATAAACTCTTGGGGTGGGCAGATAAGTGGAAATGATTTTAATAGTAAAAAAAGTGTAAAGGTTCTTCACCTAGGTTACTCAAATAAAGTTTTAACTACGATTATGAATGGGGATTTGGCTTGAGTTCTGTGGACCAAGAAAAAAGATTTAGGTTGATTATAAGCAAAGTAATTTGAAAGTAAGATAATCAGTGTTTGGAAGCTAAAAATAAAGCTAATAAGATGCTGGTTAATAAATCGCAATTGTTGTTTATAAGAGCAAGAAGTAATAAGTAAACTGTATAATAAGCTATGTTAGGCCAGTAATTAGAGTATTGTACACAAGTTTGGGCCCCTTATTTAAAGAAAGACTTAGATATGCTAGAGAGGGTGTAACATTGTGCAAGCTAAGATGATTTCTGGTTTTGAGAGTAAGAACTATGAGAAAACGCTGAAGGAGTTAGGAATGTTTCTGTAGAAAGGCGAATTCTCAGAGGGGACATGATACAAGTATACAAAATATTTAATCTATTTATAATACAGAGATTAATAAATTTTTCATAGTAGAAAAATGGACAGGTGACCAGGGGCATAATAAGAAAATTAAGAAGAAAGAATGCCATCTTGATGTAAGAGTGTGTGAAAACATTCATTCAGAAATAGGAATGCAAACTTTTGCAATGGTTTGCCAGAGGAGGTGGTTGAGTGTGACTCGATGCAACATTTAAGAAATGAGGTAAGATTCGTTTATGGATGGGTTGGGAATCATATAATTAATGACGAAGCCAAATTGGCGGGTTTTAGTTGTGATATAGTTATAAGTTAGATGGCATGTGTGACCATAACTTAGTTATTAATGCATGTGATTGGTCCTTGGGTATTCAATTTATATATCAAGTTTTGACTACAGCCAAATTGGTGGATTTTTAGTTACAACAAATTGACAAGCCCCAGGGTGCTTTGTGGATTTGAGTTTGATAAATATTTAGTTTGGCTGGGACAGTCTCGAAAGCCCCATGCGAATTCTGACTACCTCTTTATTTCTTAAGTTTTTATATACAAATTAAATAGCCATGGAGACATAGCGCATCCTTTCCTCACTCCACTATTAATATAAAACCATTCATTCTCCACTCAATTTATTCAAAATTTACAAGGATCTAAGGTAACTCTACATTTTTCTTCTGTATGGAATTTAGAAGTACACTTTTTACAATGACCTAATTCTTTGTTTCTTTCAAATTTAGCCTTATTACTAGGATAAGTACTACACCTTGAAATACTATGCCCTTTTTGGTTGCATAACTTACACTCTAGATCAGCTATAGTTGCTACAACTGAACTTTTAGGTTTACGTTCTTCATAGAAAAATTGAGTGT
>JABUQX010026352.1:0-2500 GCA_015478945.1 Trachelipus rathkii
CATGAAGTTAATCGTATAATTTTAAAATGACTATAAACCTAAAAATAATTTCGCTATTACACTATTATAGTTTTCATTAAATAAATAAATATATATATATATATATATATATATATATATATATATATATATATATATATATATATATATATATATATATATATATATATATATATATATATATATATATTTATATATATATATATATATATATATACATATAAATATATATATATATATATATATATATATATATATATATATATATATATATATATATATATATATATATATGTATATATATATATAAATATATATATATATATATATATATATATATATATATATATATATATATATATATATATATATATATATATATATATATATATATATATATATATATATATATATAAATATATATATATATATATATATATATATATATATATATATATATATATATATATATATATATATATATATATATATAACTATATAAATGTCTGGGGATAATAATACGTATCATGTATTATAAAAATTTTGTAAACATTGTGAATTCCAATGTAAGAATTATTTCATGTTAAAATTTGTGAAATTAATTTTATGTAATCTATCTTTTGTGACTTATATATATATATATATATATATATATATATATATATATATATATATATATATATATATATATAGGTATATATATATATTATATATATATATATATATATATATATATATATATAAATATATATATATATATATATATATAAATATATATATATATATATATATATATATATATATATATATATATATATATATATGCTAATATAATAATATATATATATATATATATA
Organism: Trachelipus rathkii; assembly: GCA_015478945.1. Taxonomy (NCBI): domain Eukaryota; kingdom Metazoa; phylum Arthropoda; class Malacostraca; order Isopoda; family Trachelipodidae; genus Trachelipus; species Trachelipus rathkii. The sequence goes on from JABUQX010026352.1 coordinate 858, forward strand.
TATATATATATATATATATATATACAGCGCCAGTGAAAAGTATCCGATCACCTTTGAAAATTGCATTTTCTACATAAAATTTGCTAATTGGTATTTACCATATATAAATATTTTGTCATGGGTCCTTTGGATATGATGTTTTGTAGACATTTTGGTATTGATTCATGAATCTTATTGCAAAGTTCTACAGTTATTTCACTGCACCACTTCATTCTGATGGCATCTTTAATTTATCGACAGAGCCAGTCTCAGAGAAATGAATCATTCTTTGTAGAATGCGTCACAAATTTTCAATCCGAGTTAAATTGGGGCTATTTCTGCACCAATCGATCACATCACATTTCTTTTCTGCAAGTCATTTCTTTACAAATTTTGTCTTGTGACGTGGCACACTATCGGCATGAATGTTTGTAGAATCTCCATTGCCATTGTAAGTTTATCCTTACGCATTGCTAGATACTGTGAACCATTCATAGTTTTGTTCCAAGTAAGAAAATAAAAGTTTTTTTCGCCAGTAAAAACTAAAACAACCCCAAATCATTACAATGGGAAGGTGTTTCATTGTCACAATCGTTTATTTAGTGTGCTACCCATTTGAGCTAATAGGCCTCCGAATCTTTTTGGCAACTTCTGAAGGTCAAACTTGTTGATTCGTCGCTAAATGAAACTTTCCTCCAGTCTTCAACAGTCCAGCTGGTTGAGGAACCATATGCGAAGGCGAATTACCACCCGGTTTAGGAACTATCTGAAAAGGAGAATTACCAGCCATATGGTAAACCATCTGTGAAGTCGTGTCGTAATATCAGCCGGATGGGGACCATCTGGGAAGTCCTATTACTATCCGGTTTGGAAAACATCTGAGAAGGCGAAGGGAGTACGCAGGCTTTAAACGACTAATCGAAACAACATCCGTCAGACCATAAAGAAACTGCATCTTCTAGCATCGATCCATCTGTTGAAAAACCTTGTAAAGGCTAGAGTAAAGTCCTTCCAGACTCTTTCGAATGAGATCGACTCGAAGAAAGGCATTGAAATATGTTTGAAGTTCGGCAGGAATATATGGTGAAGCACTGGAGGAATGAATAGGTGGTAACTGTCGAAAATCCAATTGTTCCATGTGAGTCCTAAATTTTCCAATGAAATCTCTGCAAGAACCTCTATTTTTAGGTGCTTGGAGAAGTTTTAAAAGACAAAGAAGTTTTCTTCAGGTTACTGTTTGAAAAGGAGAGAATCCAGAGTCATAAAGAATTCAACGAAGATTTAGCATGATGACTGGAAGAGAGAGTAACCAGTTTTGTTTCCGCGCCATGACAGCACTTTTCAGCGATCGATGAAATTTTTCGAATTAACCATTTGCCGAAGGTGGTAAGTGCTTGTCTGGAGTCACTGAAATCCAATAAAATTTCTTTGGTCGGTGAAAAATTCTCCTTCAAACTGTGGTCGTCTATCTGAGATTACATAGAGAGGAATTCCAATTTCTGATATCCATTGCTGGAAGGCAAATGCGACAGATTTTGAATTCGCATTCAGTAGAGGAATTGCTTCTGTCCACGTGGAGTTCTTGTCAATGCACGTGTGTGGATATCTAAAGAATTGAGCTGAAGCATCGGTAAAAGATGGTGGAGGTTATAGTCAAACGATGT
>JABUQX010026352.1:10000-21470 GCA_015478945.1 Trachelipus rathkii
ATTTGCAAACAATAAAATTTAATTTAATTCAAATTGAAGTAAATTGATTTGACTTTGCAAACAATAATAAAATAAAATTAGTTTGACTTGCAAATGATCTGACATATAAATAATAATAATAATAATAATAATAATTTAATTTAAAAATTTAATAAAATTTTTATTTAAAATTTAATTTAAAATTTAATAAAAAATTATTATTATGTTAAATTGTAATGGATAATTACTACTTACGCATTCGGTTCTTTATGAGTTAGATGAATGAAATTTACGCGTTATAATTATTATTATTTTCGATGAATTTAAAATAAATTCTAAGAAATAAAAATTTAAAAATAAAGTTTGATTTTGAATAATCTCGCAAAATTTCTAAGTCTAAATATTTACGTAAAAATAAACTTTAAATTTGTTCAGCGTTTCTGAGTTGATCTCGAATTTATATTTACTTTAAATTCTATATTATTTTCTTTTTATTATTTCGTTTGCTGAGATGGGAGTGATTTCTAAATGGACATGTTTCTTCTTATATACCCTGAAGTTGTTTACAAGATTTCTATTATCGGGTTTTCATCGGAAACATATCCTGTTTAATATTGTGTAATGGGGAATATTAAAAAGAAAATTTTATATGAAATTAGATTGCGAAATTAAATAAAAATTATTAAGTGAAATCGAAATTAAATTATTAAATGATATTTGTTTTGAAATGGGTTTTCCACATTGTGAAATATCCTGTTAATTCAATAATAAAATACATTTAATAATTATTATTATGATATTTGGATTTCCCAGTATCCTGTTATTGAACTAAATAAATTTTCCAGATTGAGCAATACTAACTTTTCAGATGCCCCCCAATTAATTTTAAACTATATTAAAATTTACTAATGTATTATGTGAACAAATGTTAAAAATCAAAAATTAAAAATTAAAAATTACAAATAATATTATGTATTATCAATTTATTAGTTGTTCTGGAATGTAACGGATCGCAACAGCTTCTGGAACGTGACAGATTGCAGAGTTGTTGAAGTTATCTTGAAATCCTCATTTTCCGCCTCAATTGCAAGCTTGTTGTTTCGAATGTATTCCTCTATCCTCTTTAATTTATCCCAATTGCAATATCTTTGTTGTACTTTGAAAAGAAATATCAGCAGAAGTATTGGGTCTCAAAAGGATTTACATATGTTATTTATATTGTAAACTGTAAGATAGAATCAAGTTGTATATTATGAAATATTAAAGAAAATTTAGTAAAATTTTCAAACAGTATGTGTTGTAGAAGTTATTGTGCTTGATATAAACATTATATTGTAATGTCTTGTAAACATTATATTGTACTGTGTTGTAATCATTGTATTGTACTGTGACTGTTGAATGTTGTAAACAATGCTTGAGTGTAGTATTATTAATTGTTGTAATTAACGTTTGAATGTTGTGACTAAAGTTAGTTGTACAGTTGTTAATATTAGCGTCTGAAACAATGTTTAAATGTTATTGACTATTAACAAGAATGTTAAGTGTTAATTACATGTTAATAGTTGTAAGTTATTAAGGATTAAACATTATTATTTACTTCAAACTCAATTAATTAAATATTGAAATATTAAAAATATGAAAAATTTGAAAAATAAGAAAAATTTCTAAAATAAAAATAAATAAAAACATTTAAATTCTTAGGTTAATTTTACCATATTTCGTTTATTACAAGTTTTTATCATTAAATTTCACGACGTAAATGCGTGCCAACTGAAAAATATATATATAACAACAAAAAAAATAATAAAACAAATTATCAATGAAATAATTATTTAGAGGGACTATAAAAATTATTAAGTTCTGATGAACAGGGACGATATTAAAAATGTAAACTAAAATTACTTGAGAATAATTTTGGTAATTGAGTTTATGAGAAATATTAAAATTTTCAGATTATTAAAATTCTTAAGTTCATAAAAATATAAATTTGTATTTATTACTTATTTCACGCCATGACAGTATGGTGATTTTATATGATCAAGTTCATCAAATACAAGTTTATATTTACTACTTATTTTATCCTAGGGATGAACTTATGAAATTGTTGTGTGGTGGTATTTCCTAACCATAACAAATTGATTCATCATTAACAAACATATTCGTTTAACTTGTCTGCTAGTGACGAACCACAATATTTTGGAAAGTAGTTCCCCTTCGAGCTTTATAAGGTGTTTAACACATCTTTAATTGAAATTGTTTATATTATAAATATTGAATTTATATTATTAATGTCAACCGAAAAATATTATCAAACAAAATTGTGTTGGTTAAAATAAAAAATAAAATGTTAAATGAAAAATCGATCAACATGATGATCTCCTGCGTAGCTATTGACGTTATGAAAGGGAAAATATACTGCTCTAAAATTTGTAAATAATTTTGGAACAACATACTCGTCCTCTCACACGACTATTCCTTTCGCTTTGAAGATCCTTGTCGCTTAATGCGATTCCTCTTACACTCTCAAATTATTTTTATAACAAATTGATCTTCCAGATTTTCTGGCAAATACTTTGTTGTATGATTCCTGATTTTCCCGTATGTCTTAGCATCTTTACTAATTTTATATAGGATGTGTGCTGTATAGTTATATATATTGTGCCATACGATTGTATACTGATTATTCTCATTAAGTGAACCTTATGATACCTGAAGTGTACCTAACATTGTTACTAATGTCATGTTGTAAAAATAAAACTGGAAAAATATTAATAAAGTTACAATATAATTATTGAACTCTGATTATCAATTACTAAATATTAATTACTTTAAATGACGTCATATTTGAAACTAAACCAACTGAGAAAATGTAAAACTAATAAAATATTTGTAAATAAATCTTTACTTATGTCTATGCGTGTATGCATAAATAAATAAATAACTAAATAATTAGTTATTCAGAAGTGTATGTTATGCTGTGTGTACATACAATAAAAAAGTTTAAGAGTACTGTAACTATAGTACTATATATGTACATAACCATATGCATGTGTGCTGACGTTACTAGTATGTAACCTGCATGTAGGTAGTTTATGTTAAAAGTGAAATATTTAAAAGTTATAGCAACGTTCCTGTGTTCATTGTAACAAAAATTTTAAAAACATTTCGCGTGTTGTTGGTCAGACTTAGTTTAACAGTATTATTGTTGTGTGACCTTTTGTAACTAGTGCTGTCTTACAAGAAAATTTATATTGGAGTTACTAACATAAGGTTGTTAGAAATCTAAACGAGTTTTGTTTACCATATTAACGTGACCTATTGTTATTCAAACTCTTTTGTGTAACATTTATCAAAATTACTAATAACATTTATCGGTGCCAACTGTAAAAATACTACTAAATTGATTAGTATTGATAAAAATACTATTTATGCGTGAAAATATGACACCTATGTATATACATGTATACTGAAAAAATAAAATGGAAAATATTTATTAATAAGATAATCATTAACTTGTGGTTTGGTGATCAAACATGTACAAAGTTATATTTGATGTGGGTATCTGTTTGACTGAAGTGTCGTTTCCTACGGAAGTCCTAAATGGATTAACAAGTGATATATTAAAGCTTGTTGATGATATCCAACATATGTGTGCGTTTATTATTAAGATTATGTACCTTCGTGGTTTATTGGTCATCCACAATTCTGTATTTTGAAAATATATTTGACTGTGTTAATTTGTATTAACGGGTAACATATCACTGTTATAAATTGACAAAAAATATTGAAATCTGTATGTTTGTTGTCAAAGAAAAATAATAAAAATTACGAAATCGTGGTGTAGTGGCCAAACGTGATTTCTGTAGAAAATGAAAATTATATGTTTCATTACTACTCAAAATATTTTAAAATAATGTATTATTTATGACGTGTTATAAACCATCGCGACGAAGTGGTTAATAGTTGACCGCTATTAATGTTAATAAGCACAATATGTAAAGTTACATTATTTATAAAATTATCTTAATGCGCAATATTTGAAAATAAAACTATGTTTATTTATATTGGGTAGTTGCTTTGTTAGGATACCACAAACAATGATATTGAGGAGGTTATATACATATGTACAGCATCCTCAACATCACCAGTTGTAGTTCCTTATTAGTTAACTCGTTGACGAGTTTTCACATAATTTGCCTATTTCTACTTATCTGACTAGAGCAGACATTCCTCTCTCTTAACGTACAAGAGGAATATTTCCTTTAGCTTGACAACTAAAATAAAATCCTATTTTTACCATTGTCTGTTAGCTATTTTGATTATTTATAAAGCAATATTAAACTATATGCGACTTTAACTTGGATGCTTTAGGTTTATACCTATTATAATCCCTTAGAATGTAAAATATTTGAAAATGGTATATATATATATATATATTTACCTTTTATTCTAACTGAATATTTAAAATATATGCGTTTGCTGCTTTTAAATTATATACGACCTCAACTTAGGAACTCTAATTCCAATTCTATTAGAATCCCCATAATTTGAAGTGGTATACTACTTCAGCTCCTGTTTTTACACTAAGTTGCTGGACTTTGGTATTGGAGTCACACCTCCTTCCTTCAAAGTTCTAAATTTCTATTTATTATTCTAAATTTCCATATTAAGATTGTGGTGGTTTCTTCTTGATAATTTTTCTAATCATCTTCTTATAATTACTATAGCTGAGCAGTTTTGGTGTCTCCTTTCTAATTTAGAGATTTTTATCCTTTTCTTTTTAAAGATGTTCTGTTTATTATCTAAATGGATATACAGGTTCTCTTACTAATCTTACTACATTTGTCCTGTATTCATCTCTTTATATTCTTTTCTCCTAAGATCTATGTTTAAAATATATATTTATATTTTTCTTTGTATTTTCACTATATGAATTTCTTCGCTTGAAAAGCTTGTTTATCAATATATTTGCTTAAGGAGTTGGTTCATCTTTACACATGTGTTCTGAGGTATGACATTGAAAGATCTTGTAGCTTTAACTAAATTATTAATCTTAATTCTAACTGCTGGGAGTTTGTGGTAGGATCTGTACCACGTTCTGTGTTTATCATGCTGTTATCAGGTAGTAAGCTTTCAGTATTCATACCTTGCCATGCTCCTCTTCCATTTGATTTAATGCGTCTGGATACTTAAGCGTGCACTCTCTCGTATCTGTCTACAATGTCAAATTTCAGTGTGAGCTTGGTAAGTTCTGATGGCTATGGGATGATGATGTGGTATCTTATGCTTTTATTTCAGTTTTTACAATGGTATCCTTTAATATTTTTCATCACGATCAATCATAAAATTTATTCCCGAATCTTTCATTACTCTATAACCTAAGTGTTGTGTGGTGTGCTCATTCTGCTAATGTCGTGAGCTTGCATCTAAATATTTGTCCTTAAATTTCTACAGCTTTCTCGGTGATTGTTATTCATCAACAATCCCTTCATTCCACATGTCCTCGTCCTTTCGTTAATTCATGAGAGGAGGAGGAGATATGAAATAAAGAAACTATTATTTGATAGCTTTCTTCCTTAATTTTCTTCTCCTTTTCTCGGAAATTATTATTCTTTTAATACTCTAATGGCTTCTACTCCTATCCTTAACAATCCCATTCTCTTCAAGTTGCATTATTTATATTCCTACTATTTTCAACGTGAGGGTTGTCTATAGACAATTTCTCCATCAATAACTTCCTCCATTGTTCGATCTTTCCATTCTTGAAATGTATTGGCTTTCTTTTTAATAATATTTAATTATAATTTTCTTGTGTTCTAATAACTAAACTTCTTCTTGTTCCTAATGGTCTTCTGTGCCTTTTATATGTTTTCTGAATATTCACATCTATTTAGCACCTTGTTTATGCCAACTGATAAAATATTACTAAATATCCGAGAAAGTATCCGAGATCATGGAATACTTTCCCTGATTTGGATTGTTTTGGTGGCATCTTTTATATGAGTCTTTATGCCTCTCTTTATACATCATGTGTTAGTTATTATTTCTTTACATCATCATACATATTGTGTCTAAATGTTCTTAAGCTTCACCTTTAATCTCTGGTGTATATTTATCTATTCTAAATTTTACCATTACTATATTATTATTAATGTCTTTTGTTCTCTTTCTGATCTATTTCATACTTTGCTTCATATCTTGTGTTAGGTCTGAAAGTTCAAGACTGGACTCATTTGTCCTGAAGTTTTAAGCTCTATCCCAATTGAAGTTGCTTATACGCGCGTCCTCACAGCTTCCTTGGATCTTGTCCTTTCTTCCTCCACATAGATATTTTGCTTGTATGATCAGATATATTTGAATAAATTTATGGTTTTGTGTAAGGTCGTTGTCCTCCTGATCCTTGTATTCAGCTTCATGTCTGAGTTTCATGATACTTCGGGAGTTAGGTCATTCCCTTACTTTCCCATTACAGGCTCTCGATTTCTCTTTCTTCTACAGACTGTTACGCTTCACTTGGTCAGGTTGCCTTCAGTACTTCAAATTGACTTTCTTATTTACTTATATTAATGTACTATAAATTTTATTTATAAATTTTGATAGCTATCTTGCTATCTATCATGCTATGCATTTTCTATAGCTTCTTTTCAGGACTTTTATTACTCCTCAATGTGATGGTTATTCCTAACAACTTCTCCGTGCTCTTCATTCTCCCCCTTCCTTTAAGCCATGGAAGAAAGTAAATGTACAGTGCAGGGAAATTGTTATTAATAACTCTTCACTGTGGAAATTATGCTCACTATTGGCTAACTTTTGTTATTAAATTTATTATTAACATCCTTTTAAATTCATTTCTGACTGTATCGCTTCCTATCTGAATTTAGAGTAAGAAATTAGAACTGAAGTCACTACTTCTTTATCCCAATTCTGAAATTGCTTGCACGCGTATACACGTAATTTCCTTGGATTCTGCTCTCTGTTCCTTCCTTCAGATATTCCGCTCTAGGTGATCCGATTTTACATATTTTTTTATCATTATTAATTTATTCTGACATCTTAAATCTGATGTGTGTTCACCATTTTGTCTTATGTTCAAAGAGCTTCACTACTAACGAAAATTAAGTATCAGAAGTGGAGTTACCTCACCGAGTTTTATCTCTATCGCCTGTGTAAGGAAGGAAGTTCTTACGCCTTTTGATGCAGCCTCATAGGCCTTCTTGATTCTTGTTCTATCGTGAGTGTTGCATCTTCTACTGACTTGTCTTAATGATGTTACATCTTAAATTATTCTGTTTACTATATGTTATAGGTGTGTGACAATGACTGATGTTTCTTCTGCTTCACCAAGGTGATCCCAGTTTGAAGAGCTTCGCTTCATGGCAGAGTTTCGAAGCTTAGAAGTAGGATCATTTTCCAGGAGTTTTTAACCTCTTTCGCTTTGTAAGCCTTCTAAGTGTCTTATCCTCATGCTTTCAGCTTTTTGTTCTTCTAACATTCTCAGTTGCCCTTGGTGGAGGCACTAGAGTTCTTCTTCTGAAGTTTTATTATTAATGGAACTCTTTTAGCAATGTTTGACTATTAACTGATATGCGCGGTAGTGTAAGCGCCTTTCAATAAATGTTTTTGCACTTAAATGTCATAGTGCTATTGACGCTTTGATGGCATGATGTTCTTCAATGCCTTTTTGGGTAGAACGCATCGTCCGAAGTACATATGCTTCTTTAATGCTTCCGCGTTTTCCCCAAAAATGTTGCACGATAAAATCTGGTGCATAATGTACAGTACGCATCCACCTCGTCCTTTTTGAACTTTTCAGACAATATGATAGAATGCTATGCACAACCAATCGTACTTTCCCGATAAGTACCCTTCGTCTGAGATCAATGTCCTACTCAATCAGACGGATCATCCCTACATCTCCTCTATCCTGATCAAAGTATATTTCGATCAAAGGACTTATGTCAAAGACTTCTTGGATTTTAGAAGTCCTTGTCTGATCTTGGGTCAGACCAATGTAAGCAATGCTCATTCCTATTTAAAGGAGTGAGCACGCTCGGGACAGAATTAACCCTTCATCTGAATTTATACCAGACAGTTGCAGGCTAAGCTCATTCTCAGAGTGAATGTGAGCTCGGGACCATTGCTTTTCTTTTGAGCCAAACCAGGCTTTGTTTCTATGATCTAAGCTGGAATCGAAGTGAGTTCCCTCGCAATTATTCAAACTATTTACTTTGTTTGAATGAGCGGTGATAGTATTATAATTTACTTATTACTCTACGACATATCCCTAAGTGTATTTGCGGGATCATGGCGGCAATTCTCTATAGTATTATACTTTAATATTTTTCATGGTATTATATTATAAAAATCTCCTTAACATTATTTCTTCAATGTTCTACGCGATGCGGGTCCAACATTATTTCCTGAATGTTCTACGCAATGCGTGTCCAATTTTCCAAAATAAATCTTTCGAGCCTATGTAAACTCGTGTATGTGTTTTATATACATCAAATGAGTAGTGGTGTGGCTTTCTGTTGCCCAAAATATTAATGTTGATGTTTACCATATCTGTTGTTTTAAGCCTTGTAAGAATTAATCTTATGCCTTCAAAAATAATAATTACATGAATGATTAAATAGGGTGCTTTCATTCGGCCGATTTCATAGCCTTCAGCCCCTTTCATTTTACTTATTTTTAATGCTCTTATTTGAGCCAATTTCTCACTTTTAATGCAAGTGTCTTAGTGCCAGATTTGTTCTGTTTTTGTGCCAATTCTTCATGCTTCTATAGCTAATATTACCGTTATAAAGTTGTTAATTTTCATGGCTCCTTTGAGCTTAATATAAATCTATATGACTTCTAGGTGCGCTTTTGGTTCTTCTACAGGCATGTGGGCCCATAGGCATCCAAAAATTCTACAAATCTCTATGTATGGATTTGATCCTTTCGGCTTACATGGCACGAGTTTACCAGTCACTAGTACCTCGGCATCGGACCAATTAATACTCGGTCAACGACGACTTACGGCTGTCTGCCGCTGCCTAGTGCGTTTTAATGGATTGTCCATCGGATCACTTCACACATAGGTGTTCTTAAACATTCAAGCTTGGATACTCCGATCATTGGTTATTGGTGGTATTAGTACTGGATTGGGTTTCTACAGCCTTCTATGTGGTTGTCCATTCCCTCTTGAAGGTTGTTTCACCGTCTTTCCTTATAACACTTTGGCCTTTGATCTTGACCTTTGCTTAATGTAAATGTGTTCTTTGACAGTTTTCCACAGACGTTTTCAGGACTTTCATTCATGTCCTCGCACCTTAAATTTCCCATGCACAGGGTGCAGGTATATATATACACATATTTTTAAATGTGTATTAATTAATAACTATGTTTATAGGTTTGGTACTTTGCCTACCTAACATACTGTGACTTTCATAATTGGGCACTATGTATATCTATATCTATGTATATTAATAAAATACTATGTATATAAATAAAATACTATGTTTTATAAATTATGCAATATGTATATATATAACTATGTATATAAATAAAAAAATACTGTGTTATTTAAGTTAGGCACTATATGTAGGTATACCTAAATTACTGCCAAGTGATATATATAAATATATATATTTATGTATATATATAAAACTTGTATATTCGCATTCCTTGATCTATTAGGCACTGATGTATATATAGTAACATGTATAAAAAAATTACTGTGATTTTAAGTTAGGCACTAATGATGTAATATACCTAAATTACTGGCCAATTGATATATATAAATATATGATATTTTATGTAATAATAAATTTGACATATATTAGTGTCATTTTTTTAGCCTATCTCCGATTTAAACTACCTTACTATCATGCTAAAAATTATATATATTAAAATTGTAATTTAAAAATAATGAGAGAAAATAAAATAAAATATTATTATATTGATGTAAATATTAATATTGAACTATGGTGTTTATAAATAGAGACCGTATGGTATTGTACCATGTGTGTCAACGGTGCTCTAACGCTGGTAGTAAGCTATTCGGTACCAGCGTTTGGTGCGGTATATTCTCGCATTACTCTCTTTCCCATGCGAAAGTTTCGACGCAGGCTTCTATTATACCCTCTCGCATGGTCCTGCCCCCCTTTATATGAGATCCTAATCGTCTCGGAGCCTAGTCCGCTGTCAATATTCGCGGGCTTTTGCCTATCTTGGTAGGTGTATCCGACTATTTTCGGTACTATAAGATTTTCTCTCTTAGGGCTTATTTCCCCATTGTTGATGGAACAATACTTTTCTAGCTGTGCTAATAAGTACCTTTTCATCATACTCCTGTACCAGCAGCTGATGTGGTATCATTTGCCCTTCTTCTTTACTCTCGTTCGAGCTGTTGTTTATACAATCTACTTTAATGCCCATTTTGTTTGTGGCAGTGAGAGGTTTGAAGTTTTTCTACTGTTGCATCCTCATGGGATTTTTCCATTTTCTTTTACAAGCCAAATCTTCATTACTTTCATTTACTTTATACTTTACTTTAGGACGGCCTTGTCTATTTAGACTTTGTATGTCTTGTGCGCTGTCTGACTTCTCTTCAAAATGATCTATTATTTCTTCCATCTATATCTTCTCAGAAGAATCAATTTTGCTCCTATATAGCCATTGTCTTTTTCAGGGCTTGCATTGCTTGATTTCTGCTCCTTTTCTCCTGCCTAAACAACGTTCTATAAAAACGGTTTCTGCCTAAATGGCTTTATGTATCATACTCGAAGGTCTTCGGAATATTCTTCGTCGACATTCATACAGATCGTTCATTCCTCTTTTGTTTACTTTCTCCACATTTTAGCATTCGCTATTTCATGAGTTAACTACGGCCTCCATGACGTTTTAAATGTGTTTTTGGCCTGATTATCAGTTTGATCTTTGATTGTGTTATTTGGATTTTTCTTATATTTCTCTTTTTTTTTTTCTTCTTTTTATTGTTCCTATTTTAATATATATTTTTTTTCCCTAATTACAATACTTTCTTCTTTCTGTTTCTCTTTATCTTCCTCTTTATTCTCTTAATTTTCTCCTTAATTTTTATATGTACCCTAATGTAATTTTTTCTCAATCCCTTCTTTCATGCATTTTTATTTTTCCATTTTCTCATTATGAGTGGAGTTTGTTCATCATTTTATTTTATATTTACAATCAAATTCTACATTTCCTAACTCGTTACTAACTTTCCTCTCTTTCTTCAGCCATATTTCCTAACACCTTGCTCTCTTGGCACTAAAAATATGTTGTAAACTGGGTGATGTATGTGTTGTCTCGCGAGTGTTTTAATTTTCACTAATGTTTTAAGGGGTTGTCTTTAGCGGTACGTGTGTCTGGTTCCTTATGATCTGCTGTACACTAACTACTACTTACTAACTTACTTACTAACTACTACTAAGCTTTTCTGCCTCTAGTCTTGACTACAAGTGGCTCTTACTTCTACTAAAATGGG